>VWZY01009350.1:77724-99554 GCA_013399075.1 Chloroceryle aenea
CCCCCGCAGATGAAGTTTGCCGGGAAGAGGGCTCTGCCCCGGGGTACCGAGGGCCGCCAGCCTTCCCGAGCCTTCTCTAGGGGTGGCGGAATCGGCCTCTTGAGGATGCGTTGCCGGGTCCCTGGCGCCGAGCTGATATGAACGCTGTCCAGCGGCGTTATCAGCCCCCCAGAGCGCCTGTGCCTGAGCAGCGGTAGTTAGGGCAACAGGGAGTATGTGTAATGGCCCACGCGGAAAGCCGAGCTGATGGAAAAACCTCTTACAGACATCGGGTAATCTTGTCACCTGAGTAGACCCTCCTCAACAAAAAGGGGCTGCTTATGTGCGTAATACCTTTCCTTTCTTGAGGCCCTGGGTGTTCAGCGGTGTTTCCATGCACCATCCAAGTACTCTCAAGCTAGCTTACGGACTCGCGGAGGTCAGCATGGGTTTGTGCTGCATAATGGACTGCAAAATCAAAGGATATCTTTGTCGGTGTCTGGTTAAAATTATGCCACCATAGATGTAACTAGAAACCAGTGCTTGAGTAATGACTCCACAGGAAAAAAATCAGGGAACTTATGTTGGTTCTCCCCAATTATTTTCTATCAATAGTATGAGTATTTGTGAACTACTTTTCTGACTGGTAAAATTACGTTTATGGTAATGGGTTTGAGTACCTTGATTTGTGCCTGAAAATTGAGGGAAATTCCTTTTTCAATATACAGTATTAAACAATGCAAGACAAGAAACTGTGTTCCGGAGCACAGAAGATGCAAAGCAATTTCTGTTAAAAGTACATAAGCATTTAAAAAAACTCTTAAGCATCAAGTTAAATTGGTTATTGAGGTATTGTGAAATACTGTTTTCTTAATATAGGGGTTCTGATTTCTCGGACAGTATTTGGGTTATTTTTTCCTTCATGAAAGCTTTTGCTTCAGGCGAGGGGGGAGGTAGGTGCCACCAGCCCTGACACCTGCCCCACCACCACCTTGCCAACCACAGGGCCAAGCTTTTGCTACAATGAATAATTAATAAAAACAAGACATTTGTAAGTGGCTTTGGATTAGATTTGTGTTTTTTGTATCCTGGTGGGTAGAGACTAGTATCTGAAATAATTTATTTGCTTTAAATATATTTTTGGGTTGGGTTGTTTGTTTTTTTTGGTGGTAGGTTTGGTTGTTTTGTTTGTTTGTTTTGGTTGTTTTGTTTGATTATTTGCAGGGGAAACTTTGGATTCTTGGGCTAATGTATCAATATTTTCAGCTTTTGCTAAAACTGTTCATGATCGTGGTTTTATATGCTACTTGCAGCAAGTGTGTTTTGTGGCTACGTAGGTGTTCCTCACATTCTTTGGCTTTTTTTATATTTTGGCAACCGTGTGTGTACAATATCCAGTCCTCAGAGATAAGATTCCAACACAAACACCTACCTGCCTGCAAGCAGAAGAACTGCACCCTGGAATACAGCCCATCATACACCACTTTCTTGACGCATGCTTTCCATAGCAAATAGGGTTTTTTTGTACATATGTGCAATCTTAGAAAATGTGAATTATAAATATGGCAAGCAGGGTAATTTTTTAGTCTTCAGTGAGGTGATTGGGAAAGTCATTGACTGTGGAAAGGTGCTGGTAGTGAGTGGGCTTGGCTGGAGTGTAGTGCTCTCATGCAGAAAAGGTGCTTTCCAGAATGCCGTTGCAACAGCAAACGGGAGATTTGGCTTAAGACTTTCCTTAAAATATCATTACAACATCTAATCTAATGTTAAAAAGATTAGCAAAACAAAACACCTTTTTTGTGTTCTCAAAGTTTTGTTTTGATCTGGACAGTCAAGTAATAATGTATGACTGACTCCCTGTACTTAGGACAAGCAGCACAAGTCTGGCATCAAGAACCATAGTATTTAACTAAAAATTCATAAAATTTATTAGCTTTATGTGTGGTTACATTTGTATAGCAGTATCGAGACTGAAAATCTAGAGATTGCTTGCTTTGAGAAACTTCTCCTGTGACCTTAGCTGTCGTCTTCTTTGTGGCCTTATGTAAACGGTAGCAGCTTATTTCGTTTGGTTTTTTATCTGCAAAATGGGAATAATAAAATCATGTCCTGAATGGTGGAAAGAAGCTCAACTAATCCAAATGCTTTGAGGTAAAAACATAGCACGATGATACAAATATACAGATGAGGAATTTCAACACTAAGAGCTAACGTTTGTATCCTCGGGATAGTATTATGTCTTCACCAAAATAACATAATACCTAGGTTTCTGAAAGGCTGCCAAGCTGGAGATCTCAGTGTAATGTGTAAAAGAGGATGAATTACAAATAAGCCCTTTCATAGATGGTGACACTGAACCATGGGAAGCTAAATGCTTTGGCCAGGGGAGGGAGTACTTTCGGCTATAGCAACGTTCAGTTCAGTATTTGATCCTTTGCCTTTCAAAAACGTTCATCTTGGATTGGATCTGGCTGGTGTTTTCCCAAGCTCGCAGTGTTTACCATCCTGTATGCACTTCTGGTTTTGAGATATGTGGATTTACTTTTTCTTCATATATAGCTAGGCAGATGCTAACACTTTACCTCAGTATGCTTCCTTCTGGGTTTAAGTAACAAAGGGCTCATGTTATAGAACGCTTGGAAGAAAAAAAACCACCCAAAACAACCAACCAAAAAACCCTCCCCACAGTTTGTATTATAAAAATGGTCATTAGCAGAAGGCCTGGTGGTAAAGGATACAGTTTCTTAGGCTGAAAACGGGCAAGCGCTGTCTTACTGTGTTGTACGTGAGCATGGACATACTTGCTCACATACTCACATAATAAAAAAAATACATCTTAAAAATGTGGATTATAGGGAAGGTGAACAAGAATGAAATACTTTTGAACTTGAGAAGACTCATGTTCAAGATTGGCACGTGTTTTTTCTCTCTTACTGAGATACAGAAACTGCAATTCCAAATGGAGGCAGTGGTCTCTTTTCCTTGTAGACTCTGTCCTTATTTACTTCCAGCACTCCCTGCAAGACAGACAAGTGCTGGTGTATTCCTTTTAGAACGGAGGAAGCAGAATGCAGAGAAGGGAAGAGGCTTTAACAACGCCATTCAAGAATTCTGTGTGTGGAACCTGAACCCTGGCATCTTAAGTTTCATGACCAGATTCCTCATTAGCAGGTTAACCTTGCGAGAGAGCTACACCAAGAGTTCCAAACCAGACAAGCACAGCGCGCTCCGTGTGAGACTGATTCCTTCATCAGGCCGTGGTTGGCGTATGACTCAAGGTGCCACAGCTGCATCTGTTTTTTTAAACTCTGAATCATTATCCAGATAAACATAAAAGTATGTATGTTCTAATACTCTGCTTTTCTATTCACTTCCTTCAAGTATTTTGGCAATGGGCTTTATAGGCTAATTAATTTTAATAGAAATTAAATCAAATTTTAATTTAAAATGTTTTCTTTAGCTTCTGGCATGTGAAATTGGGGACGTGGGAATTCTGCTTTTAACTTTTTAAACGTTTTATTACAATTACATTATCATTCATTCTTTTGTACTTCTCTATCATGATTAGCTTCTCTACAGAGCAATATACAAACTAAAGAGTTTTTTGACAATATTTCTGCCCAAAAGATCAGATACATATCATATAAATCTGTTATGTGGTTCTAACTTCTTCCTAGATGATAGGTTTGGTTTCCCTGACAAACATGGTTGCTATTATGGTCTGTTTGCACATAGCTTAAGTCAGGAAATTGACAGCCATGGGTTAAACTGTAATTTACAACTGCTGATGAAAAAAGGGAAGCGGTAGTACATACCATCTCAGGTTCTCTGCATTTTCTAGCTTCTTTGAAGACAGATTTTAGCATTTAATATGCTTTATAAACTAATATCCTTTAATGGAATGCAATAAATGGTATGCTTACAGTGTTGTTTACACACACAAAAATATATTCCTTTTTTCTTTTTATGACTCAGAAAAGTTCACCTACTAAATTTAGTAGCCCACATTTTTGTTGTATATTTGGAAAAAAAAGATAGTTATTTGCAGGCCTACTTTTGTCCTCAGTTCTCTTCCTTGTCTTTTAAGCGAAGTGAGAGGCTTTGTTTCCATCAGATCAAGGAGGTAGACTTCATGTTTTGTTAGGGTATTTAACAGAACTAAATTTCCCTTTAGAAAGAAACAGAAAAAGACAGAAGAGTTTATAGGCAAAGCAGGGGTGGAAGAAGAGATTGGGTTTATTTTAGCTAAGTTTGCTTTTATGTTCTATTTCGGCTAAAGGCTGAGAAATGAAATAATCTGTAAATGAGGACTTCTTGAATATTCACTAGTGTCTGACAAGTAAAGATTTGAAAGTAAACACGTTATTTTGAAACCATGTTTTATGGAAAAGTATTTGCTGGCTTATATGACTGTAGTGTACTCAGCTTCTTCTCTGTGCCATTCTGATACGAATAGATTTGCCCATTTTTCCTTTCAGACACGTTAAATATAGAGCTCTTTATAATAACTGATAGCAGAACAAAGCCAGGGTTTGGGGGGTTTTTGTTGAAAAAACACTGCAGAATTTAATCAAATGTGTAATTTATCCAAATCCTTCCATTCTTGCTGTAGCAAGCTTACATTCATTGGCACTTGGGGCTTTATTTAGTTGCCCATACATAGATGTCTAGTGCCATTTCAGATGCCCAAGGGTAGTATTCTTTGTTGCCAGCTGCTGCTGCAGTAAGGTATTGGTTTATGCTCGATGCCTGCAGAGAGCTAACAGGTATCATGGGAGTCCAAATGCTTCTGAGGCTGCATTGTGCATCTATGTCCTGACACCTGAATCCTAGATGAGTGTCGTCACTGTGGTTTAAGCAGTGGATTTCCTCACATTTTGTCTGGTCCCAAATCCCTGAAAAGCCTCCTGTCTTTGGAGGAGGTTGTCACACAGTTGCTGTGTGCCTCTTCTATTATGCTTGAATCCAGTTCTGGGTCTGTGGGATGTTATACTTGTGTTTAATGTTGTTGACCTATCTAGGAACTTTGGGNAATTTCTTTAGATTGATTGGTTTTAGCAATGGTGGGAACTTTCCATCATTGTCATAGTGTAAATAGAGGCTTACTCATCATTTTCCATGACTAGCTCAAAGATTAGGTTTACTTCCTATTTTTGGTTAAATTAAACCACAAGTGAGTGGCATACCACTTGAACTTTTTGTAAAAATTAATTTAATAAACTTAGAAGCATTAGTGCTCAAGTGCTAAAACTCAGTTTACATAGTACATGAGGCTTCTAAAGGCACAAAGATCACAAACTTAATAGCATCAGTAGCTGCTAACATGGAAAAAAAGCTGTGAGTGGAAAAACAGTAAAGGAAAAGTCCTTTATCCTCCTTTCCAGTCCTCAGCTCTCAGAGTTTTGTCTGGCACGGAAAGCAGGGGATCTGTCTGACTTTCAAATAATTACTGATGTATTACTCCACTGCAGGCTAGTAGCAAAGAGCAGCTGTGCCCTGTAGCCAGAGCCAACTTCTCCCTTTCCCATCCCCCATCCCGGACTGCCGTCCCCGGAGAAAGCTATCACACTGTTAAATAAACTAGGGTTGGGTTGCAAGACAAACCAAGATTCCATTAGAAAAATATTTACTCATGCATAAAGGAGCCCTTTTCAAAAACTTCACTGCTTAGGAAACGATGTGATTTTGTGGGTAATAAATAAAACCGGATTTGCTACACTAAGTTGTAAAGCTGCCATCTTTTATGAGCCTGGGAAGAGTGACCTTATTCATCATAAGACTTTGTCAATTCTGCCTCCATGCAACTATTCTCTTCTTGTTCCATCTGAGTCATCTGGGCTGGCCTTAACCAAGGGGTCTAGTGCCTAAAGAATAAGGGAGGTAATTACAGTTGTTGGCTTTTTGACAAACTACCCTTCTTTTTTTCCCACGTTCCTTACCAGTTTTAACTGAAAATTAACATTTTTTGAGCTGCAAAACACCCGCATTGTGGTAAAAAACAGTTCTGAGAAATCAGTACCAAGCCGTTTCCATTTTCCATTTATACTGAGCCTGAAAGACAGCAATAAGAAGGTCCTTCAACATCCTCATCTTCAAACTGTGTTCTGATGGTAAAGTAGGAGTTCTTATCAGAGATCCAGGACTGCCAGAAGTTCATGATATCCCCACTTAGCTTTACATTTATGATGAATGTAAACCTGACCTCCTGACTACTTGCATTCAGTAAATAACTTTCATGGGATGAAGTGTACAAATGCGTGGAGGAGTCTTTCTCAAATACTTCTTTAAATAATTCACATGGTGACTGCCTGAACTCCTCCTGATGCTTCAGTAGGGATGCTGTCTTTCTCTGCTCTCATGCAGTAGTTCGTAGTTGCCACGTTGTAGCCTGCTGTTCATCTGAGGGGAGGGTGAGCAACATATTCACGGCATTTGTGTTGTGCTCTGAGGTGTTTTGGGATGTGAGGAATGCAAAGGATACAACGGAAACATCAGCTCTGTCGTACCCCAAGAAAGGCTACCACGGGGCACTGCATATTGCAGTTCTGGGGATTTATGGCTGCTGATATGGAATGTATGTAATTGAGCATCACAGACCTTTCACACCAAACCAGACTTCGCTATGTTAAAAGCCACGCTACCCTTAATTACTCCGTGTATTATTTTCTTTTGCACTTGGATGGAAGTTTGAAGCAGTACATTTGTCATGTTTATTCAAATGTTAAATGAAAACAACCACCAAAGCTGTAGCTTGATTGCATCTACATGGATGTAGAGTTAATGAATCATTTAATAACTTTGCAGTTCAATAATCTGGAAATCTTCCCACAGAAGAATATTTAATAAAGGTGGAAGATGCCACATCCCCTTATAAAGAGAACAAACAAAAATCTCGAGAAAGGTGAAGGGTGTGAAATGTCTGTCTGATTCTGGCAAGGGTTCTTGAAACCTGTCCCCTATTCAATGAGATTAGATGTTTGAGGGGTTTAGTTCTTACTCATTTAAGAAAGAGCATTCTCCTCCCCAAACCAGGATTTCATAAAGCAATTGTAACACCATCTTTTTGTCAAAGAGCATGGTGCCTGCTGTTTCAGTTGTCAGTGAAAGGGCGTGAAAAGACTAAGCAGCCTATGTTCTCAGAATGGGTTTCTGTTTCAGCCAGTGTTGTATGAAAGGAGCCATCTTGTGGCTGTCTCTCTTGCAAATGTTGCTGTAATATCCCTTTGAAAAGCTGAAGTTAGAGGTGGCTGGGCTTCCGTGATAATTTTTCTTATGTATGTTTATAAATGTTATGTTTTGGATAAAACTTGACCTTATACGTGTTTTCACTCAGTTAAATTTTTTATTCTGTCGGATTTCTGATTCTGTCAAATCTTCAGGACCAGAATACCACATCTGTCTGTTCCTACAGGATTCAAGTCAATAGGTTCAGTTTGTGTCCCCTACTAGTCAATTCACCACAGTATTTGCTGCTCCTCAGAGCACTCTCAATTTCGCTTTCAACTGCAATCAACGGCATATCCTCGGAGATGTGACCCTTAGCAGAACAGCTTTTTAATTGAATGGAAAGTTATTTATTTATTAATAATCTTAATTTAATTGTGATCCCTAGGAACTCTGTACATTCCAGGCACAAAACTGAAGCATTGCCATCCTTTGCTCCTGAATTTCGAGCTTGACTTGGAGAGACAGGATTTAGATGCTATATCGGTCTGATTCCTTCACCTCTTTGCTGATGCATAATGGCACTTACCAGTTGTAGAGTTTGATCAACCCACACAAATGTCAGCAAATTTATTTTATATAGATTAGCTTGCTGATGCTTGTATCAATGTAATTTATTTTTTGTTTAAATCAACCTTAGTTAAACTAAAAGTTATGTATAAACACAGGCCTTGGTCGTAATTTTAAAGTTCTATTTCCTTAATAATGCTGAATAAGGTTGTGTATGATTCATCTTGGATAGCCATCTATCTACTGCAGTTGTTGTTAACTAAACATAACAGCAAGGCCAAGGATTGCCATTGGATTAAAATTAGAAGTGACAGGATTTCAGTCAGACGATACCAATTAACTGGGGAAAAATCCATCGTTTTGACTAAAAATGGGGGGAGGATGTGTCTGTTAATTCAGAATATGCTTTCTTTGCTTTAACACTGGAAGCGTAACATTTTTGGTTGAAAATCTGATTTCTTTAAAATTAGTAAAATAGTTGAAAACATCAAATTCAAAATGAAATGGGTTTAAGTCATTAAATAAGATGCTTCAGTTACTTTTAATTTTTAAGCTTTTACTGATATTTTTACTTTTCTCCCCTTTTAAAGAGAAGACTTTTAAAAATGATATTTTTCTTGAGATTGAAATATTTCCAGTGTCACTCTAAATAAGATAAAAAAGTCAGATGCCATCTCACTAGCTGAGAAAATTACTTCATTGAATTAAACACCATTTGAAGAGAACTGAAGTCGGGAAATCAAAGGTACCATACCATGTAAGATTTTGACAGAATCTCTCTGTAAGATTATGTTTGTAAGCAACAATAATCCTCCAGCCTAATCATAGATCTTGACTTTCTATTTTAATTACTGTTCTTTATCTTGCAACTAGTAAAGGAGACACGGTCTCTGTAATGAAAGAAGTAGGAGAGAATTCTCGCTTAGGGAATCAGATAAAAGCAAGTGAATGAAAGTGTCTTCCCTCCAAAAGTGATGCTGGTATGACAACGATGATTGTTCTGAGCAGTGGAATAAGAGAGACAAAGTACATATGGGATGATTTTTGACACAAATACTCTGCTACTATATAGGAAAGGAAGACTCTAAATGCAGAGGATTCTGGTAACGATTAAATAATAGCATTTGCATAGTTAACCTGCCACATTTCTCTACCTGTTAGGATGCAAAAAGACTCTTCTGTGCATCTCTGAAGACAGCCACCCCAGTAATCAAGAGCCATAGCCTGACATCTGTCTACATATTCGTGTGGGACTTTAAGCAAAAGCCTGCTTTATATTTCTGCAAAAATACAAATTTACTTTGGTGAAACGAATCAGATGTAGATGCCAGACTGATGTAATTGTTCAGTTTTTTGATGTTAAGAAGTGTAAAAGTCAAGAATTTTTGGCTACCATTTATTCTGAGGAAAATAAATATGCATTCTAAGAAATGTGGAATGGAATGAAGTTAAATGGTCAAATGTGGGAATGGACTGCTTGGAAGAGAGTATTTTTAAAGTATTGCATTCCCTCTAATGTCTAAACCCTATGAAAACTTAACAGAACTGATCTGAGTTTATTAGAATGACCTGGATTCAATTTCCAGTAATTTCTTGTTGCTAGGTGAATTTGTAGTCATAGATACGTTTTTTACCTAGGTCAGCACTTCCATATTAATAATAACAAGAAGCAGGGTAAGATTTTCCCTAGATATAAATCACTGCCATCCACTGTTTATGGAAGCTTATGTCAGATCAGCCTTAAAGGTACCTTTGTGGAGGTTTTTGTTCCTGTTAACTGGGATTACACTGAATTTGCGACCAGAAATTGTTTTATTCAAAACAGTAAGAAAAGCATATTTCAGCTGAATTGTGAAATAGTTAAATGGCAGAACCTGGAAAAGAACATTGTAAAGCCATCATCTGGAAATTCATCCAAACAAGAAACTTCTTGTGCTCCTGCTGCTTTTTCCACTTTGGCATATTGATCGAATGTCTAATTTACTTGATTGAAACCTTTTTGCTTTAATAGTAAACTGCTGCTTTGCTAAAAATAAAATCCTTTTGGTACAGAGAGACTTTTCATCCACCTATGCAGGAATACGAGCTCTCTTTGCACCCTGAAAAGTTTTCAGGTATCATATGCATTGTACTGAATATACAGCGTGAGTCTGCTATAATCAGGGATATTTCCTGTGAATTCACCTCCAGATGAGTGTTGTCTCTTTTTGTCTTTTACTTTGTATTGTAAGAGGTGAATATGTGTTCCCTTTTCTCTTTATAAAACTTTACATCTAATGTTAAGAAGCATAATGTATTTTTCCCATGTCCAGTAGATGCTAGATGTCATTTAAACTGACTAAACATTGCTAACAGCCTAGCGAACACCCTTGGTTCTTGCAGACGCCAGCTTGTCCTTCACAAGTGCCAGCTCTTCTGCAGTATCTAAGTCCAGCTCTGATCTAATTAGAATGAGGTGAATTTTTGCTGAGAAATTTTCCTGAGAAACAGGGCATCTTTAAACTAATATGCTAACTTTGTTCATTAGATTGGTCATTTTACCAAGTAAATCTGTGCCAGCAATAACTGGGTGGCTTGTGTGTAACTTCAGTGCATTTTCCTCTATCCACCAGGCATATTAGAATACTTTCCTAAATGACACAGTTCTGAGCAGAACATGCCAAGAGCACAAGCTTTAGGTGGTTCAAAGCAGCATGTTAACCGAGAGGTATCTCCATGTAGTAGTTTTGATTCTAGCGTACTCTTTAACTCCACCTGTAGTAGTGACATTCTTGTATCAAAATCCAGTATCCTAACATGCAGATATACATTTGTATTGACCAGACTTTCTCTGACAGATACACAGATGTTTCAGGGAGTAAAGAAGACGTATTTTACTTAGTTTTGGTGTTACTACCCTGAGGATGTTTGTGAAATTAAACCTAGCAAACTTTATGGAGCATCTTACAGGGAAGCTTAAACCACAGTCATTATTTATATCAACATAAAGTGATTGTGTAAGCCCAAAGGAATGGCAATGTGTTATTTTAAGCAATTGGGCAGGACATGAGAGACTGTCTGATATCACATGTTAGCATGAAAGTGAATGCTAAAATCTTTAGCTATGCCAGCTTTTAAAAATGACGGATAGTACCATGTCTAAAATGTGTTATCTCTTTTGGAACACACATAATTTTCTCCCTGCTTGGGGAATAATTGTCTCCTTATCGAAGTAATAAAATGGATGACTAAACTTGCAAATCAACCTTGTCTTTCAAGTGTTTGAGAAGCTGAGGAACATCTAGGTAGTTAGGATACCAGCCTGCACGATGGTAGAACAGGTTTGGTTCATCTGCTGTTATATATTTCTTATGTTATCCTGGATAGTGCAGAATAACATGGTCCAGATCCACAAAGGCTTCTTGCTTCTATTGGTAGCAGCTGAAACCCACTTCAAATAACAGTTACTTTGCTAAAAACTTTGGTGAGTCTGCACCTAGGTTCAAGTTCCTCGGGAAAATAAAATCTAGGAGAACTACTGGGACTCCAGCATTCCCAAGGTTTGTGAGGCCAAGAATAATTTATGTGAAGTGCTCAGCCAGAAGCGTAAAAATACATAAAACAAAAGCTTACAAGTTCCTATAATACATCAACCATGAAAAATCTTTGCTAGTAAAGCTGTAAGATATTCATAGCATAAGGAATATTACCACTGGAAAAGGAAATAAATGAACAAACAAAAGTACAAGCGATAAATCTGTTGTATGTTCAGGAAGTGCTTTGGGGTTTTTTCTCAATGAAATGCTAGGAAAATAAAGCCTTGTGTGTGGGTAAGAGCCACTTGGCTCGGATAACCCCCAAATTTGTTGCTATAAGCAAATTGGTATTGAAAGAATTCCAGACAGTTGTGATACATCCAGTTATGTAAAACAATCATTCTTTGCTTTCCACAAGCAACATTATGTGAAATTTTTTGCAATAAGAAATAACATTTATTAATGTCTTTTCTTAGCTTAGTGCAATTTGTGATTTTATTCAAGTTTCTTAAATCAAGTTTCATAACATAAACAATTGTTTACCTGCGTGTCAGGATCAAACAGAATTTTTTTCACTTTTAAAAATCATATTTCTGTTTTGGGTGTGTGAACTTAAACTTGTGGATTCCTGCTCTCTCACCAGGTGATAGCTATTTCCAAAGGAAACGGCACTGTCACATTTCCTCCTCTTCTAAAAGCATTTCTGCTGCCTGTTGAAGGAACAGTGTAGGCAGTTACTGGCACTCACCTCACTGGACTTCAGATTAAGGGCCATCAATTTCAGAGGTACCTATGGCCTGAGATGCACGTGATGCTCCTTCCCCCAGCATCACTACTGGTTAGTTGAGGCAATCCAAACCCAGCATACTCTCTGTTTTGAATTCCAGTTGAAACAGATTTACACTGTGGCATTCTTCTGCTCTATGTCCAGCTTGATCTTGACCAGCTGCCACTACCGTGGATGAAGTGGATCCAGATCCACTCCTGGGGGAGGGCAAGGAGGAAATCTGCTATTTTAAACTGTTTGCTCTGACGTGGGTTTCCTCTCCACTCCGAGCTGCACTATGTGAGAGCCAAGGCACATAACAGATTGAAAACCTCCAAGGTTAGCTGTTGCAGTGCTGCACCTAAATCGGTTCATAGAACTAACATAAAAGGTCTTTGATGGTACCAGACGGAGGAATCAAGTTCATCTCTTGTATTTCAACAGAAATACAAGAGAGCAGCAGGAGTACAGTGGTGAGAATCAGTGCTCTGCCAGTCAGTCTCAGCCTTCACCAAAGACTACAGTTTTTATGGTTCATTGTCAGTGTCTGCTCAGCCTCCTCTTTTTACTAAAAATGCTAGGAAGAAAAGATGACGCGTGACATTTCTCATGTTTTTAAAGATTCTGCACTAAGTGCATTGAGGTGCATGACCTCAGAAGCTAAAGTTCTGCACATAGCGTGTGTATTTGGGACCTTATTTAGGAATCTGCATGCTTTCTAAAGTGTATAGGGCTTGGGATGAAAAGACAATAGGTTTAAACTTTTCAGTTTTGTGAAAAAGCTGAACTAAAACAGGAATATGAATTCAGAAATTCACTGGGGATTTGTGAGGATAATCAGGGCTTACAGTGATTGGAGGAGCAAAGCTTCGGAAGGGAGATGTAGCTAGCAGACAGTTTGGGAATGGGCACTGGGATAGTCTCAGATGAATGGGATGTCTCCGGGAAAAGAGAATGAGGAAACAAAATGCTAGTGATTGTTTGAACATAGCTTTATGTTTCTCACCTCTAGCCACAGACTTGGACTGTTCTGACCAAATGCTAAAGAGGTCTGCCAGGGCAGGTCTTGGGTAATAAGTTCCATTATTCAAGTTTAATTCAGCATGCTAGATTTGGAACATACTTGGCTGTTTCCTAGAAGTGTTAGCTCTGTTTTATTCAGGATTTCCATGGTTTTACTGCCAAGCACTTCAGCTGAGTGTAACTCACTTTTCCCACGTGTCTTACATTATTGGAAAGAACCCATAACTGTCAATAGTTTGTGTGATGCTTTATGATTTTTCCTTGCAATACTGATGTAATTTTTGCCCAATAGATGTGTTACAGTGTTACCTACACTTTACAGTTACTGTTATACAGATGCCATACTGCTGGGAATGTAAATGGGAAGGCCTATCACTCAGAACTATGGAAGAGCAGTGTGTCAAGAATAGGAGCGGTGAGAGTGCTGACTCACGAGCGGTGATGCTCACCTAGTGATGGCTGTGACACTTCCTGCTCCCAGCTGTCCTTTCCATCCCATGACATGCAGTTTTCCATCCTCCGTGCAGAGACAGTTCAGCTGCTCTTGTAGCAGCTGATGCATTTCTATAGTTGGTAGCCAAGCAAATTAAGGTAACCCCAAATAATTTTTGGCTTACCTTAAAACATTCTTTTACCAACTGTAGTACTTCAGCAGCGGTTCTCCAACCAAGACATGGCTGCCACAGAAACAAAACTCTCTGGGTAAGGGGAGACAGGAATTTTATTGATGTCCCGAAAGAGATGTGAAAAGATACATATATTGTCTTCTGTGATGAGCAGCTCAGGAGCATTTCCAGGCTTTTCGGTGCGAGTACATGCTCTAGCCTTAACCCAGCTACAGATTTGGATGAAACCCACATCCAGGACAAGTCACCCCTAATCATGCATCAGAAGTCTCAGAGTGGGAGTCAGGTCCGGATTCAAAGATAAGTTTAGATGTCTACAGTGTAGATTTCTACATATCAGCTATGTGCTTAATGTGCAAGAAGATTCAGTGAATACAGTCAGTGGTGCTTTGAGACCAGTTCTGTGTCTTGTTGGATTATATCTCTCCTTTCACTGACCTTTCCAGAAGTAACAGCCAATGAATCATCTCTCTATTTCTGAAAGTAGTAACGACTCCTTGATGGTCTCTGCCTCTTTTCTTCCTTTGTTGTTGTTTCTCTTTCCCATTTGTTGGTAATACTTCTCAAGTCTTTTGGGGACATAACTATCAGAGATGTTGTGTTCTCTTGCAGGATTCTCATGAATCTTAGGGAATTTAACAGATTTTGCTCTAAGTTACAGGCTCAACTTCTAGATGTGCTGGTTTGGCTCAACACGCTAAGGCTACAAGCAGAAAACGCAACCTGCATCATTTGATGTTCCCTCCTCCCCCCCAAAAAACCTGTCAGGTGTTTCACTGAATCAGTAAGATTTTTTCCAGTGTACATAACAGCTTTCTCTTTTTTCTGTCTTTCATCCACATGAAAAGGCATTATCTTATTAGTCATTCAGTTGTGCCTTTCCCTCCAGTGTTCTCTTTAAGAGCACATCTGTTGTCTTGGGCTAAATTATAGTGAGTCCTTTGTGCTTCATTTTATCCCTTGGTGACTTCATCTGCCATGAGATTGCCTGTATAGCCCAAGCACCTACAATATTCTTCCAATATTCCCATCATTTTAATACTAAAAGAATTCTCCGTCGGTCTGTGAAAGGTACCTTTATGCTGGTCATTATTACGTTTCCCTTCCAATATTTTCCAAGGTTTTTCATTAGTTTGTCTTTTATAAGCTATGCTTCACAAGTGTGGTTGATATTAAACAGAAACATTGTTCAGAGAGAAAAGAACTTCTGGTGAAACAGATGTCACTTGCAGGACTGTATATCCACTTCCTTTGGCAACTGACACAGATTCTGTCTAACTTATCAGTGGGCATCCTGCCCTCCCAACAGATGGTCAGAATGCAGAGAGCCAAAAGCCCATCTATGGATGGGGAATATGTTGAAGAGTGTATGTCTAGACACGAATGTTGAACGAGCTTTTTAGGCTGGACTTCTGTGCTTGCAGTCAGTCTAGAGGATAGGACAGCTTTTTAATAAAGGAACATTCTACATCAGCATATGGCTGCTTCGGTGCTTAGACCAGCTGAGAGTTGCAGGAGGCTAGGGCAGAGGAAAATTATGAAGTAATAAGCATATTAGAAGAGTCATTCCATTTCTGGTTTCTTTCTATTGGAAATATCTAGTAAGAGACCAAAACACACTGAGGCAGTTCTGCTGCAGCTGAGTTTCACAAAATGAGTTTAGGAAGTTGGAGAAATCTGCGGTCCAGTTGCTCAAATAAACTTATGCAGCCTTAGAACAAAATTTCACATATGTTTTAGTAGAAAATTGAACTTGTTTTCTTATGGCTTTGTCATTTTTGCCAACAGCTCTAAGAACGAGAGATGTTTTTATTATCACAAAACAATCTCACAAAACACAGTTGTCAGACGGATGAGCGAGGACGGTTTGTGTTTGCTTCTTACAGTCATGCTTTGGAACCTGACTGGTTCTGAGGAGTTTTTAGGGGAAAGGCAGGGACCTATGCTGCTGTAGCCACACAAGGAAATGTGTATTGCAACAAATATACATATATATGTATACACTTAGGTCAGGACTTTTGCCCTATGTTTTCCTACAGCTGGAAACACTCACTAATAATCAGGATGTACTTTACACGTGGTCTGTATTTGCGTGTATCTGTTGAACTCTTACCCATCTGATTAAAAATCAAGCAGGTTTAAATCAGTTTCCTGGTGTTAGACAAAGACATGGCAAACTGCGATAAACATAACACTCTTTTACTGGATAATATTAAGAAATTGTTGGGGACTCCTATAAGTTAAGGCAGTTGCAGGATTTATATGTTTCTTTCATCAGTGTAAGGGAGGAGTTGACTTTAGCTTTGAAGGGAAACAGAGGCAGGGATTCATGAACTGAGAGAGGGATGGAGTATTCCCGTGAGATGAGAAACTGAAGGACCTGGCTTGTTGGTTGCTGTGCCCTGAGAAGAATGTTATAAGTGCTTGCATGCCCTGGAGCATGAGGCAGTACAGAACAGAGGCAACAGTCCATCTGCTCTGCACCACCAGCGCATTCAAACTGCTTCTGAAAATCACCTTTTCTGTGGCAAAAGGAAAAGTTCATCTTTAGGTAGTTCATGCTCTGGCAGAAACAATACAAAATGCAATGAGAATTTGGTCATGTGCGCACCTTTCCGCAGAGGCTTGGCTAGAGAGTGTTGGGATGGTTCACTTAAAAACCACAGTAAACAGCTAACGGGTAATAATGATTTTCAGTCACTACCAAGACTGTTCTGGTGACTGATGGCTGAAAAGTCATCTCTCACTTTGTCATTCACTTACACTTTTTGGATCCAGTTCCATCCTCCTTTCACATCGACTCCCCCTTACACTTTTCACTATAATTCCTGAGTCTTTTGAATTCTGACAATTTTTAGAGTGGCCAAAATCATATGCCCTGTTTTGTTGGGTTTTTTAAACCTGATTCTCTATGGATGTGTTATTTGGCTGCATACATGTGTTTCTACAGTCAATGATTATAAGGTCAATGACCGAGTGAGCTCACTAGCAGTGTGCATTCAGTAGCACTCCTCATTAGCTGGTTCATAAAAGCGTGGGTTTTTTTTCGGTTCTTTGTACATTGTACGGGCATGAAGTGCCCCGTGGACTCAATACCAGCTTTCTGGTGTTTACCAGCCTGTTCTCTATTCTCTCCTAGCGCTGCTAAAAATTACTTTGACTAAATACTAGCTGATGCAGTCTCACGAGCAATGTGAGATTTGCTTATTAATAGCATTTTATATAGCTAATGAAATTCACAATGGTGTTGAATTATGGTGCTCGCTTCAGAAGTGTTTTCAAGCTCCTTGTCTTTCTAACATTTGAAGCACATGCTGCGGGTGGAAGGAAAAGGAGGACGTAGCCTAACTCACTGGGTGGAAAAGAACGTCTTTGTGTTAGCACTGTGGAAAAGGCCTAATCAGAGACCTAATCAAGAGACTGCAGAAGCCAAAGCCTCTCTGAGATCGACAGGCCTGGTATGGGGCTATTGTGTACTGTTTTAGAGCTGAGGCATTGTGTTTGCTGTTCTGATGGAGCCCTGCACGGGGTATGAATGGCAAAATGGAAGCCAATGCCAGTTCCTGTTATTTTTTTTTTCTGTATGAAAGTCTGTTAGCAATTTGCCACGCACCCTGAAGTCCTGCCATCATGTAGGCTTGTTTCCTGACCGTGTCTCTGCCACGACATTTTCGCCATCCTTTGTTGATTGTTCTCTCCTGGCCCCTCTGCCGCACCGGTGTGCTTTTGAACTGCTTTAGCCATCATCTGGAACAGTTTGTCAGGTCCAGGGCAATAGTTTCCCTCCCTTGGGAAATCCATTTTTCTGTACCAGATGAAGAAATCTGGCTGTGATCCAGTGTGGCTTTTCCCAGTAAAGTGTGTACACACCAATACTGAAGGGAGCACTTAAGTAAATCTCCAGAACAAATCCATGGGAGTGTTACCTGAGTGAGGGCTGGGTGGGTTATGACTGGGGAGTCTTCTTTCACAAGTCAGTAATTACCTGCTACCAGATCCAAATCTATGCAGCGTTTCAGGGATTGTTGAATTTTTATTATTTCATGTTATGCAGGAAAGGAAGAGTTTTTATCCACATTTACTGATCAAAATTAAATGCTACCTTCATTAACAGAGAAAATAGTAGGTTTAAGTTACAGAAAAAAGAATCTGCTAACCATTCATACCATTGTCAGGTCATTAGAAGGAATCTCACACCATTGATTTTTGGTAGTTACAGCACATGCATCACAAACTGCAGATGCAGTTGCATACTGAGAAATCAGATGTACCATCTACTGCTTATAGGAGAGGTTTTGACACTGGGCTGTAGGCCAAGTTGAGGGCAGAAGTATTCATCATTCTTGCTGAAATTTAGCCACTGCATGACATGGGAAGCTTGAGGAGAATCCGAAGTGCTATACCTTCAACTTGGGGATAATAGGAAAAATGGCCATTTTTAAAATGTGTGGGTTCAGATTTACGTGAATTCTGCATAGAAAATAAACTGCCCATCTTTGAGTCCAAATATGTAAGAGCAGCACTCATGGGACCCTGCCTGTTTTCCCCACTTACAACCTTCTAGCTTATCAAATTCTCATATAGTCATTCAGTTAGAAACTGTGTCATGACAATGAACAAATATTAATGAAATATACTTATGAATGTTACCATGGTTAATTCTTCATGCTTATTGCAGAACAGCTGGGATAATGAGGAGATTTTGGGGATGTTTAGTTTGTATTCTACATCTGAGGCATGATACAGTATTTTGATTTCTTATTTGTAAATAGAACAGTTGGGACTCAGGGCAGACTTGAGAGAGCCAACAGGCAAGTTAGAAGATACAGGGTTACTAACCTTCATGATTCTATTGTTATCGTCCTTAAAACTTCAGCTTCTTGTTGGACTTCAGCAAAGCATTCAACGCTGTTTCCTGCAGCCTTCTCCTACATGTATTGGCAAGATGCAGATTGGATGAGTAGTCTGCGAGGTGGGTGGGGAATTGGCTAACAGGTTCCACTCAGAAGGGAGTGATCAATGTTTTTTGGAAGCCTGTCACAAGTGGGATCCCCCTGGGATCAGCACTGGGCCCCACACTGTTCAATATCTTCATCATGATCCAGATAATGTGATTGAAAGCACCACTGCCAAGTTTGCAGATGTCACCAAACTAGGTGGTGAGGTGGACGTGTCAGGAGGCAGATCCATCGTACACATAGACTTGGACAAGCTGGAAGAGTGAACAAGCAAGAACAGTATTAAGTTTAACAAAGTGTGGCTGGGGAGCAGCCTGGCTGTAAGGGACCTGGGGTGCTGGTGAACAACAAGGTGAACAAGAGTCAGCAGTGCACTGCTGCAGAAACCAAGGCAAAGCAGGCCCTGAGATGCATCCTAAGGGGCATTACCAGCAGAGATAGAGGTGTGGTCAACCCACTCAGCATTTGTCCAGCTGGACCTGGAGTACCGTGTCCAGTTCTGGTCTCCACAATTCAAGAAAGACATGGACAGACTGCAGAGCGNGAAAGACATGGACAGACTGGAGAGGATCCAAAGGAGGACCATAAAGATGATCAAAGGGCCTGGTGAACGTGCCCAATGAGGAAAGACTGAAGGAGTTAGGTCTACTCTTCCTGGAGGAGAGAATGCTCAAGGGGGACCTCATCACAGTATTCCAGCTGCCACATAAAGGGTGGCCACAAGAGGACAGAGTATTCCAGACATTTCCATGTGGATAGGACAAGGGGCAATGGGTAGAAGTTGCACCAGAAGAGGTTTCATATCAGTGTAAGCAATTTATTCCAGTGAGAACAATCACTTATGGGAATAACCTCCCCAGGGATGTGGCAGAGTCCTCATCACTGGAAGTTTTCAAGATGAGTTCAGACGGGGTGCTAGAGAATCTCACGGAGGCTCCCTTTCCCTAGGAAAGGTTGGGCCAGATGATCTNGTGTCAGGAGGCAGATCCATCGTACACAGAGACTTGGACAAGCTGGAAGAGTGAACAAGCAAGAACAGTATTAAGTTTAACAAAGTGTGGCTGGGGAGCAGCCTGGCTGTAAGGGACCTGGGGTGCTGGTGAACAACAAGGTGAACAAGAGTCAGCAGTGCACTGCTGCAGAAACCAAGGCAAAGCAGGCCCTGAGATGCATCCTAAGGGGCATTACCAGCAGAGATAGAGGTGTGGTCAACCCACTCAGCATTTGTCCAGCTGGANATCAGTGTAAGCAATTTATTCCAGTGAGAACAATCACTTATGGGAATAACCTCCCCAGGGATGTGGCAGAGTCCTCATCACTGGAAGTTTTCAAGATGAGTGCAGACGGGGTGCTAGAGAATCTCACGGAGGCTCCCTTTCCCTAGGAAAGGTTGGGCCAGATGATCTTTTGAGGTAATTTCCAATGTGGGCTGTTGTGATTCTATGATGGTTTAAAAACCTGTTTTCCTTTAAATAAAAGTAAAGTTTTTAGCCCTAGATATTGGAAGCAAATGCCTGAAAATGTTGAAATAGTGTGGGAAGAGCCTTGGAGAGCAGATAGAAGGATCTGAGAATGAATTGTTGGAAAGTGAATCTGAAACTTTTTGCAAGCCAGGGCTCTTGACATTTGAGGAATCAGTTCAGAACTTGTAAAGGTGTTGTTAAAAGTCTCTCTTTGGTGCAATTAGCTGTTATTAATGCTTATCGAGAGGATAACTGAACTGTTACACCAAGTGGCTGGCTATGTTACCCCTTACATTGTGGAGTTTATGTTCCTTGGCACCATAAGAAATTTTCTTAATCTTTTCAAAAATGCTTATCCATTTCCAGGCCTCCTGCTGTCAGTTTGCTTATTTTCTCCTCTGTTATATTTCTAATATTCTACTGTATTGCTAATCATGTAGCTTCAGGGAACTGCACATTTCTATGATGACCTCAACTTCTGAATTATTGCCTTTATGAATGCATCTCAGCTTTCAATGGAAATAAATTATCTACACATTTCAGTCTCTAAGGAGATGCTTGAAAATATGACTGGAGCACACTCTAGAGGCTCAAAATTTCAATGGCAGATAAAAAACTCCAAATATATTCATGTTTCAAATCTCATGATTTTAAAGCCAATCTCATGATTTTTTTTTAAAGCTTGTTCCATTTCTGATGCAGATTTGAAGCAAGATTTGTAAATACCACGGATTTCCTTATCCACCATTCCTCTAGAGAAATATTTTTTATTACTCTTAATCTGCTGATGGAGAGATAGGGTTTGTATGTTCTGCTAAGTCTTACATCTAGGTCAGAGATGGATGAAACCCTGCCAGTTCACACAGATGCTGATATTTTTTCTGGAGTGTTTTGCAGGCTAACAAAATTTATCTTGGTAAGTTGTATAAAAGGATTGCACCTGAAAAGGACAAATGCTGCACTTCATGTATTTATTTGGAGGACCAAGACACCACTTACACAGAAACTAAAAAACTTTAACAGGTCTGTGGATGTCATAAGGTTGTATAATATTTATCAGGCCACTTAAAAAGCTTTGCTACCCTATATGAAGGCTATGCCTTCTCTGCTATTTTACACTTGTGGGAAGCCTGCATGAAGATGAGGAAGAGCAAGCTTGATTTATATATTGCTTCAAATCATCCCGTTTGACCATGTGTCTATCCATCTCTACTTTACAGATATTTTTTTATCTGCATAATATTTCACTAACATGTTTTTCAGCTCTTCAAGTGTAGCAAAAAGATTAGTGTGCTTTTTTGTCTGCTGACACTTTAGGATCATGTTCAGTAACGGGTTCACGTTACTCCTGAAGGATGGTGCAGATAGGGCTAGATGTCCAACTGAGTGACCTAGACAGCTGAATGTTGTCACGGTATCTCAGCAGCAATTTGTAAAATCATTCATGCTGCTTCTAAGCTGTCAAACAGGCAGCTATCAACACTGTCAAATTTTTGTTATCGTTTTCAGCTATTTATTAAACATACATGTTGCCTGCTTGGGCTCAGCTGATCATATATTATTTTATGCTGACACTCTAGAGCCTCGAAGATGAATGAAAGTCAGGCGTCCCTGTCTGGCTGTGGAGCTTGCATCCAGTAATCACAAGACCTTGCTGGTTTTTAAACTGCAGTTGCTGCCTCCACTCCCACTTCCCTGGCTGTTGATCGCTTCACTGCACAGAAAATCTTCCCTCCAGTCCTCTGTCCTATGTTGGTTATGCTGCC
>VWZY01009350.1:99654-116552 GCA_013399075.1 Chloroceryle aenea
ACAGGGCTTTAAACTAGATGTGAAGGGGGATGTATCCGGGCTCACTAGCAAGGCCCCTGGGATCGTAGCCCGGCACTTGTGGGGCATCGTGCTTAGAGGGGATCTTAGTAATGTTTACAAATAGCTGAAGGGTGGGTGTCAAGCTCTGTTCAGTGGTGCCCTCTGATAGGACAAGGGACAATGGTCACAAACTGGAAACCCAGGAAGCTCCACCTCAACATGAGGAAGAACTTNTTCTCCTCTGTTATATTTCTAATATTCTACTGTATTGCTAATCATGTAGCTTCAGGGAACTGCACATTTCTATGATGACCTCAACTTCTGAATTATTGCCTTTATGAATGCATCTCAGCTTTCAATGGAAATAAATTATCTACACATTTCAGTCTCTAAGGAGATGCTTGAAAATATGACTGGAGCACACTCTAGAGGCTCAAAATTTCAATGGCAGATAAAAAACTCCAAATATATTCATGTTTCAAATCTCATGATTTTAAAGCCAATCTCATGATTTTTTTTTTAAAGCTTGTTCCATTTCTGATGCAGATTTGAAGCAAGATTTGTAAATACCACGGATTTCCTTATCCACCATTCCTCTAGAGAAATATTTTTTATTACTCTTAATCTGCTGATGGAGAGATAGGGTTTGTATGTTCTGCTAAGTCTTACATCTAGGTCAGAGATGGATGAAACCCTGCCAGTTCACACAGATGCTGATATTTTTTCTGGAGTGTTTTGCAGGCTAACAAAATTTATCTTGGTAAGTTGTATAAAAGGATTGCACCTGAAAAGGACAAATGCTGCACTTCATGTATTTATTTGGAGGACCAAGACACCACTTACACAGAAACTAAAAAACTTTAACAGGTCTGTGGATGTCATAAGGTTGTATAATATTTATCAGGCCACTTAAAAAGCTTTGCTACCCTATATGAAGGCTATGCCTTCTCTGCTATTTTACACTTGTGGGAAGCCTGCATGAAGATGAGGAAGAGCAAGCTTGATTTATATATTGCTTCAAATCATCCCGTTTGACCATGTGTCTATCCATCTCTACTTTACAGATATTTTTTTATCTGCATAATATTTCACTAACATGTTTTTCAGCTCTTCAAGTGTAGCAAAAAGATTAGTGTGCTTTTTTGTCTGCTGACACTTTAGGATCATGTTCAGTAACGGGTTCACGTTACTCCTGAAGGATGGTGCAGATAGGGCTAGATGTCCAACTGAGTGACCTAGACAGCTGAATGTTGTCACGGTATCTCAGCAGCAATTTGTAAAATCATTCATGCTGCTTCTAAGCTGTCAAACAGGCAGCTATCAACACTGTCAAATTTTTGTTATCGTTTTCAGCTATTTATTAAACATACATGTTGCCTGCTTGGGCTCAGCTGATCATATATTATTTTATGCTGACACTCTAGAGCCTCGAAGATGAATGAAAGTCAGGCGTCCCTGTCTGGCTGTGGAGCTTGCATCCAGTAATCACAAGACCTTGCTGGTTTTTAAACTGCAGTTGCTGCCTCCACTCCCACTTCCCTGGCTGTTGATCGCTTCACTGCACAGAAAATCTTCCCTCCAGTCCTCTGTCCTATGTTGGTTATGCTGCCTATGTAAGACTTTGGGGCAGATCGGGCATAACATGTAGTAGGCCTCTTGGGCACAGCTTTCAGGGATGAGCAGCACATCAGCAGAGGAGCTGGCCTGACACGAAGCCGCTTGGCACGCTCTTTCTGTCAGGACCCTGCATGTGCTGAGGACCTGGAGATGTAGTCGGGGTAGCTGAGGGACGTGCTGATCCAGTGTGCCCGTGCTGCGGCGGGGCTTTCTGAACTGCAGCTGTGAGCTAACACTGACGTTTGGGACAGGTTGGGGGGTTATGGTCTTCAGCTGGTAGGGAGCCTTCGCAGTTTGGAAGTTGTTGAATGACTTGTGAGGCCTGCGAACTGCTGTGATTGTCATTACCGATCCCTGGCAGAAACCGCGTGGCTGGAAGTCAGGGATAAACTGACAGAAAAAAAAACAGGAGCGTGAAAAGGAGGGCAGCAGCTTTTACAGAAGTGCATGTGGAGAGAGCTGCGAGTGGGACGTACAGGAGAGCATGCGGGGAGGAGCAGCGGCTCTGCCAGGAGACACCTTTCTGGAAGGGGGAAGAGAGTCTCTGCACGGGAGACTGCAGGGCTGATTGACAGGNTGGACTTGATGATCTTCAGACATCCCTAACACTCATTCTATGTTTCTATGATTCTATGACAAAAAAATACTCAACTGGACCAAACCCATCTGCATTTACTCCCTTTACATGAGGTACAACTGAAAACATGCCAGAGGCACTACATCAAAATAAGAGCTCTAATATTTATTAAGGGAAGAGAATGCCATGGCAACAAAAAGCAGTGGGAACAAAAAGCCTGAGGTGTTTTTATTCAAAGGAAGACACGTTCCATGTATCTAGGGTAGACTGGACAGTGAATCCAAGCAGATCTGCTTTCCCTAGAAGGTGTGAATCACTACCTAAAAGTAAAATTTTGGTTAGAAATGTCCCTGGATTCTGGCTTGGAAGATAAGAAGTCTGAAGTATTTTCATTTTTAAAATCAAGGGGGTTTTATTATTACCATTTTTTTAAAAGAAGATTTCAAGGGAAATTTGTACTTGGCCAATATCACACTTTCCCACCAGAAGATAGTTTTACCAATCTTAATGGTTAGTTTTCAAGAGCAGACAAAATACCAAGTTTTCCTCCCAAGCAAAACACTTAATTTCTGCTGAACATATCCTTAAAGAGTGGCTGAGGTGTTCAATGGCACTTGATCCTTGCTGGCATTCTGTGTCCCCCCAAATCCTACTTATTTTAACAGTAACTACTAGTAATGACAAAAGAAAAAGAGGAAAAACCCCACAAAGTATAGGTGAAGTAAATATGAAGGAGGGAGGGAGAGAGCATCAGGCAAGACAGAAGGAAATAATGTGCCATGTGACTGGAGGCAGAGAGAGGCTCATACTTGGAGCATTGATCCTGAGCCTTGGGATTTGATTCTGACTGATTTGATGCCTGGCACTGATGCTGGGTAAGACACCTACAGATATATACACACACACCCCCTTCCAATTAAATAGAAGTAATTAATAGCTATACATAAGACAGGATATTCTTAGGGAAGACATCTCTCATATTTGCTTCTTTCGGCGAGTTTGCTACAACGCTATGGCTTTTATATTTTCAGGGTTTTTTCCTGATCGTGCAAATGCAAATAAAGGCATTTAGAAATAAAGTGTTTTCTGCTTGTGCTATAGCCCATAGGTGTGCAAACGGTGCTGCCGTATGTATAGCTAAAAGTTAGGAAAAGTCAATGTGAAATGGGCTTGTTTCTGAATTGGAATTTTAAAAATAGTATTTGTTCAAATTCCACTGGCTATAAGTCTTGAGAAAGTTTATTCTTTGCATTAATCTTATTTTAATGATTAAAAAACTAACAGGCCTAATTGTTAGTTACATTTGGATGTTTTGTAAGACATTTGTATAAACAGTTTGTAATTTCTTACTATTTATTTACTCCAGCTTGGCCCTCAGATACAGTTACTTTTAACTGCTTACTCGGATGCCTTTGTCCACTGCTAAGATTCAGAAGGACAATTACACCACGACAGAATCAGGAATATCGTACGGTGGCTGTATTGTTTTGAGCTATTGTTACACAAACCTATGTGCAAAATCAGCCTGTGTGGACTGATGAAAATCATACCGCCTGAATAAAATTTACATGCACACAGTGGTCTGGACTCTGCCATTCAAGCTGGGGAGAGCCTTTCACCACCGGGAACGTGACAGGAAGCAGAAGCCACTTCTGGCAAAGACGTATAATGAAGTTAACTCCCATTCATCGAGCTCATCTTACTGGTAAGGGGAGGCACTGTAGAAGTAATTATTAAGAGACAGAGCCAAGAACATCAGTGAGCTCAGCACACTGTGCTTTTCAGCTTTTGTGATTTTATTAGATATATGGATGAGGTCACCTCTTGAAATAGCTGAGAGAGGAAGAGAAAAAAAAGATTCTCGCTGCCTAACATGCTGCTAAAGAAATCATGGAGCCTCTTGCTAACACCCAGAGGTTCTTTTTGGGCGGCTGTTTTCTGTATCTTGAAGGATAATGCTTACAGACTAGGATTCTCCTGTTCTGTTTTGTTTCCCTGAAAGTTCTTGAAGAGTCAATCAGCGCCACTGCTGAGAATGCAACCTCTCATCCTGGAAAATCATAAACAATCACTCCAATTGTTTCAGTCTTTCTGGTCTCGGGTGACCAAAGAGAAATCCTACTTTATGCCTACATTTTAAGACCAGAAGTGAGAGTGATGATTATTTAGTCTGACATTCCCTGCAACACGGGGCACATCTGAAGTCATAGTTATGGAGGCTCCTTTTGATACCTGGCTGCTGTCTCATCTGCTTATTCAGTGCAGAGTGATAAAATGCCTTAAGCTTATTCCTGTATAGGGTTTTTTTTAATGTCAGGGTGATTACTATGAATTTCCGTTAGCAAATACCATCACAAGGAGAGATTAGCTATTTTTCTTTAGAACTTATCGATTACCGATCTTTCATTTATAGCTCTAATTCCAGTCCAGATTGTATTTTAGACTGTAAATTAGAACTAGTGGGATTTATTTGATACATAGAAGCTTCTTTATGAAATCGCTGGGCATGAAAGGACATCAAAGTTCATCTAGTGCATCTTTCTGTTGCCAGGCAGGAACATGGGTAGATAAATCACTTCTGACAGGTACTTGTTTCATGTTTACTTAAAGGTTGTTAACAATGCTAAGGTTACAGCACCTACCCAGACAAGCTGTAAAGACATTTCCCAGTGGCTGATCTGAATTTGCCTTGCTGCAGTTTAAACCTATTCTTTCTCATTTCATGCACCACAGAGATGGAAAACACATCATTTCCATATGGTCTGCAGTAGCCCTTCCATGCATTTGAATATTTGCTCCGTCTTTTCACATAGGTTATGTGTTTTGTGTACCGTGCTGGCATCCTCACTTTCCCCGTGCTATTATCGGAGGCTTCATCAGCATGTGTATCTGTAGTTACTGTTCTTTTATTTTTGCCTCAAGTACTTAAAGTTAGAATCTTCACAGTGAATAACTTCTTGAGAGTGAATCACCATAGCTTGCTTTTATAGTTTAGCTGGGTTATTTTATTCATACTGGTAAAGACACAGGATTTCTAGTCTACTGACTTCAGAATTTTTGCAAAGTCATTGGAATTTAAATACTTTATTTCAATATTTTTTAATACTGTTTTCCATTTTCCGCTCTCCGGTATAAAGATGCTCTCCCTCTGAAAGTCAGGTAGACAACCCCTCACACTTAGCTGCGGTTTTGGGATGTCAGACTGGACAATTTTGTGCAGGTGCTGCTCCTCGGCTGCTTTGGCTAGCAGGGCTAGATGGCTTGTCCATCAGATAGATTTAGCTTCAAGTTAGCTAGACAGCCACAGTTACTGCCGGTGGAGGGTTTGATTAGTCTGCACCTAGAAGGTAGCTCTTGTCATGGAATGGTACTCTCCTTCCATAGCCAGCTTCCAGTGGTGAAACATCTGCACTCCCTGCAAGGTGGACCTGCACCATTTCACCTCACATAATCCCAGAGCAAAATCATGGAATAACTTGGCTCAGAAAGGACTTCTGGAGGCCTGTAGTCCAGCCTCTGGCTCAAAGCAAGGCTTGCACAGGACCTTCTCTGTTTGGGTTTTGAAACACTACAAGCATCTGGCCTGGTCACCTCTACATAAGATATGTGGAACCAGCTCTCCCCCAGGCTGAGCAAGCCCAGTTTTCTCAACCTCTTGATCTGTGTGGTGTGCTTCAGCCCCTGGGCCATCTCGGTGGCCCTGTGCTAGACTGGCTCCAGATTGTCAGCAAGTCCCCAGTACTGAGGCCAGTTCTGAGGTGCCCAGGACAGGACGCACTCCTCTAGATGTAGCCCCTCAAAGGGGAATAACGTCCTTACAAGAAAGTGAGGAAAAATCACTTCCCATGGCTGGCTTGCACTTTAACACTGAGTGCTTGGAGCAGAGGGGGTTTAATGTAGCCAAGATAAAGTTTCTGTATGGAGTTAAAAGTTTTATTTTCTTTTTCTCTTTTGCTTCAGGCAGCTTCTACACTTTTTCTTCTGAATAAGTAATATTTTTGATTAGTCCCCATATCTTTTATTTAACATTCAGCATAAATACGAACTTCTCTCTCAAGCAGTCTTTTTTATTCCTCTGTGCTACCAGTGCCACAAGCTTCCTGGGTCTTCAGACAGATCTAACTAATGACCATAGAAATGTCTGGGCTGAAAGGGACCTCCAGAGGTCANACCATGCTGGACATCAATCCAGTTGCAGGCTTGCATCGTCTAGAGCCTTTAAAGGAATAGCTGTCTGCAGGTGTCACTTTCTTTTACAATATGTTTCAATGTTATTAATGGAATATGTAGATTATTTGCAGCATTCCTGCTGTCAGTGTATTAATACCTCCCTGCCTGAATAGAAATCTGAGGCTTAATTGCATTGTGGTTGGCAAACTCATCTATATTTTGGGAGCTCAACTGGCTGTTACAGAAAGGCAGTTTCCATTTCATCTGAGCACATCCTGTGCTAGTGAAATACCTCAATCATGAACATATGTTACAGGAAATACAGTTGTAGGACATAGGGGGTTTTACATTTATTCTTAGACTTATGACTAAAGGGCAGTGTCAAAGTTCATGGTCTAAAAGTGTTTCTTAACAGTCATCTTATTTTTAGGTCCTTTAACTTGAAGCAAGATCTTTCATGTCTTGAAATGGTGATCCAAATATATAGAGCTGTAATTTAAGTAAACACTTAAATGCCTTTGTTGAAGCTAAATTTACGTATGTGAATGTTTATAAACCTAGAAAAAAACCCAATATTTGACTACAAAATGTTGAATTCTTTTAAAGTTTGTTTGCTTAGTTTTCCTGAGTTTTTCTTTTCCTTTTAGAAGAGGAAGCTGAATTATATCCAGCTTTGCAGTCCTGCAGGCATGATGAGTCATCATTTCTTTCTCATTTCAGTAGGTTGTTTTGCTGCACATTAGGTACATGTATAGCTCAGACAGAACTATGCTGTTTAATAAATACACCCCTGGAATCTACTTTAAAATAAAACAAATAATCTGTCTTGTGCTTTGCAAGTCAAAAAGTACAAAGTCCTAAGTAAAAATGTCTTGAGCTCAGATTTTGACCTCCTTATTGTATGGAATAGTAGCTTCTCCTCAAACACTCCTCTGTGTCTTTTTGAGCAGTAAAGTCCATTTAATTATATTTCATTACTTCTACAGAAGATCTGCTCTTATAGTGGATTAGGCAAAGATCTCAGTGTATTTACCACGGACTGAATAAAAATTGTGGACTCCCTCTGTAGCTGCTGCTGTTTATTATGAGTCAAACGTATTATGGACTGGTTTTGTGTAATACTTAAGTAAGTGTATATGGTGTTGAGCTACTCAGTTCACCAGCTGGAGTCTTCAAAGGCTTGAGCCTTGGAGACTTGGATACTAGCTGAAAGAGCATAGATAAAGACCTCAAGTAACTGCAGAATTCTTTATTATTTTCCCTGCTTATTTTGTATGCATGCCAAATTTTTAGCTCTGGTCCAAACACCATGTTGTATTTATTAAATTAATAACTTGTGGCAACTTCTGTATAAAGATCAATGTTTATTTACATCAATATTCAAAATCCAGAGAGATTCCGAACAATTTTCCCTGGGCATTAATTATTCATGCATTAAAATCAAGAGAAGAGAGTGAGGACAAAAAATCCCTATAAAGTTCCCCTTGGATTCTCTCCACTGACTTTTAATCTGAAAAAAAAATGCAACTAATATTCAACAGAATGAGGTAAGGAGTCTGGAAAACATACAGTCTTTCTGTATCGGTGTTTCTCTTGTCACCTTGTACTTTGTAGCAGCTGAGGCTGTGGGTCCAGTCAGGAAAGTTCAGTGGTGGATGGTGGATAGTGTACTGTTCTATGGTGTAAGGCAACAGAGAAACATCCTGCCTGGAAAGATGCTAGGTGCAGATTTGGAGGGCTGCTCCCTTACTGGAGCCGGTCAACAGACTGGTTTCACTGGTAGAGAAATAGCAACAGTAATGGTGTCTCTGACTTTTTTTTGCCATTTCAAAACGTGATGAATGACAGGAAACAGCAACGTTTGCCTCTTTTAAACGTTTAATGTCTGTATGGACGGTGTTCAAGAGACCTATTGTTCTGTTGGTTAGAGCAGAGGGAGTGTAGCTGTACAGGCATGAGAGTGGCTGATTGCATTTTCCTCCTCTCTGGTTTAGAAAACAACCCAAGCTTGAAGTTAACTTCTGTACGGCTTTGATATCAAAACCAAGTTGAAACCAGCACAGGGGAGCCTATTTGTGAATGTTCTGCTTTCTGGTGACTCAACTTCATCTGTACCATATCGGTTGAGTTGTCTGGGCTTGAAATCAAAGATGGAGTAGTCCCTGCCGAAAACCGTGTCTGTCTGTACTCATTCTATGCAGGTTTCTGTGATCAGCTCCGTAGCCTGGGAAAGTGCTCCCAACAAAACTGGGTGATACCTTTTAAATAGTACTCAGCTACAAGTCCGATAGAAGGGTTTATTCTTGTCAAAAGAAGTTGCCATAGATTAATTTTTTCTGCTGCAATGATGCCTTTTAATAAAAAAGATTCTATGAGATTTCTTAGTTTATGTTTAAAATAGTAGTTTTCCTTTTGTACTGAAATATAGGATAGAAAAAGAGTCAGAAGTGGGCTTTGAATTTTCTGGTCACACCTTTCTCATGTAAAACTCCCAGTTACTTTGTAAGAATTTGCTTAAGCATGATCTGTGGTGTTTGCCTTCTATGTTGACTAATTAAATAATTATATTTTCAAGAAGGACTTGACTGGTAGACACAAATGTAAATACTGGAATGTAATGCTGTTAAACTAATCATTACTGGTCCAGACAGTCCTGTGAGCATATTTTTTTGTCCCATCAGGGACAAAATTATGCAAAAAGAATGTGGCTTTGAATTGCAAGGGCTACACTCAATTTCAGCCTTTTTTTTTTAAACACACACCCCCCAATTTTTTTCAGCCTTTGTCTTATTTCCTAGTATATATCAGGAAGGCTAAATAGCTAGATCAGGTTATTTTGGTGGTGCTATTTCTTCCCGGTGGCATTAAGCTGTGACATTCAATCCGCAGCAGCAGAGCCAAGCAGCATTTGAGGATCTCTGTGTACATAGTTATGTTAGACATCAAACTGGGAGCCTCACATTTATGTTTGGGCCTGCCCATATCATTAAATTAAAGATGATGTCAATACTGTTGTGAGTTATGCAGCAGCTATAAATTAGTTACAAAACATATCTGAATGTGAGACTACCTCAGATTGCCTTATTTGGTGTGATTAGACAGTGAATGTAATTCATGTTGAGCCACAGAAAAATTCTTCCTTGTACTAACAAGGATACATTAAACAAGGTCTCCAGCCAGTTTCCTTCCCTTAACATCCTTTGCTTCTTAAGTTATTGTTTAATATGCTTCCTAATCTAAATTAGTGCAGGTAGCACTGATTTAGCACTATTTGTCACTGATGTAATGGTCGCCCATGTTTTTTTCTGACTGACATATATGATAAGAAGCTTTTCATTTCTGAACTGAACAATAATAGACTTGTTTTGCTGTTGAACTGAATATGCAAATAATTATGAGGAAAATAGGCAATGCTCCCAGGAAAGCCTCTAGTTTCCAAGTCTAGTCCAATTAGTAAAGAAGGAAGCTTTTTTACACAGCTTTTATCACGGTCTGTTTCGCTGATCAGACAGAGATTATTAATAGAGATGGGACTGAACACCCCCCAGGTTGAAAAGTAACTAGGTATAGAGTCAATCCACTGTATCAGTTACTGATTAATGTAATACAGGCTTACAAATGTCACCACATCCAGTCATCCCCTATAATACGCTGAAAATACAAAGAGATCTGCAGTGTCTTGAAGGTGCCTTAGATAATCCAAGGTAAACACTGAAAAACTTATATTGCTCAATTTTAAAAGAGATTTTATGTTCCCTATGCAATGCTTTTCCCTTTTGTACCTATATCTGATCAGGAGCTGGAATACACCTTCTAAAAACTGCCTGAAAGATGCAACAGCAATGATTGCAGAGTTGTCTATAAAATATACAGAAACTCTCCACTGGGAACATACCAAATATGGACAAAGAAAAAGGAGTTTTTACTCCAGGAAACCTTCAGCCTGGGGTTCTTACATTTTATGGTCCAGATCCTATGTTTAAAAGCAGGAATATCCCATGACTTTATTGGAAACACGAGTTTTAACAGGCGGCCATCGAGTAAGAAAGCACAATGCTTTCTCTCCTTACAAGGAGAATTTTTATCTGGGGTAATAAAGTCAGTGGGATTACACCTGAAATATGCCAGGACAATATGGCATAGCAGAATACAGCATATGGCACGTGAAGGCAGACCTGATAGACGGTTCATTTGCTAAATGACATGTCAGCTAAGCTTGAGAACACTAGGAAATCCAGCATGTCAGTGACTCTTATTTCCCCTTTCTAATCAGCTCTGGTGTGACTCCTGTGTGTGCACCTTGGCTTTTGGAAAGTTGTACATCTTTGGGATTCCAGGCCTCTGGAAGACCTTGTTTGTTAAGCTGCTTGTCAAGTGACTAATAATATATCAGAGTATACTTTGTGGTTTTATTTTGCCAAAATCAAAAGCACCGAAAGTGGTAATTGTTGCAAACAGGACTGTAATTACCAATGAAAAATACAGAAGACCAGGATTCTTAAACACCGGGAGCTTAAAAAGAAAAAGGCAGAAGGCAGAGCCACATAACCACCACTATAATCTGCCTCTGTTGGGTGGCTGTAGTTGTGATCAGCAAAGAAGAGAGAAGCCAGAGGTGCCCGGAGGTTCTGGGGTGAAGTACAAGGTTCCAGCTGCTGCCATCTCTTTGTGTCCTGTCTGATGGGGCAGGGAGCAGCTTCCACATCTGGCTGTCCACTCTCCTCTTGGTGCCCGATAACAGCACCCATGCAAAGCCTTGAGCCTAGGGAGTTAAAGCTCCAATAAGCTAGGTAAGCCTGCTGGACAAGTTTGTTTAATATTCGGTTACTTCCAAAAGGAGAACATCTTACGTCTGACTGAGAGCATCAGAAGTAAATCTGAACTGAACCAGTGATGATAGAGAGGTCTACAACGTAAGTGGATGTAATATAAATACAGGATCACAAGGGCTGGGAGGGTGCAGATGCTAACTGTAAGGCAGATGGTGACATTTATTGAATGTAACATTTATTGACGAATCATTAAAAGGCTTCTACCACCTTGGCACTTCAATACCTACTGCATAGGAAGCAGACATAGTCAACAAATTGTGCTGTAGTACTAAAAATAAAAGCTCCATCAACTCATGTGGTCTGCTGCAAAAATAGTCCAGAGAGCACTTGAAGGCTTGATCTGCTGATAGATGTTATGCACCAGGCTGGGGCTATGGCCAGGTGCCAAAGGGAGCAAGTTCCTGAAACCCTCCCCTGAGCATGTCCTGCTGTCCTGCTGGGCGAGTGCAACCCCCGCACCCAAAAAAGAGCAAGGGTGACCCAGCAGATGGTAATGCTGGCTGTGCCACGGGGAGACAGCGATTTCCCGTCATCCACTTTTATAGCTTTATCAAGTGTCCCTGGTCTACTGACCTATACTCTGTACAACTGTGAGTAAGAATTCTCTTGCAAACCTCACCAGCTTAGCAACCCCATCAAATTACCTGTTCAGGCTTCTTCCTCTTTCCCTGAGCAAAGCGTGGAAATGTTCCCACAGATGTGCTGCTGGGGACTTGTCCATTTTGTTTCTCCTTCTCAATGGGTGGACCAAGAGCCTTTAGCGTCTCTGTGGTCTCCTCCCCTCTCTCATCCCATGTGCTGCCCTTCCACCCTCCCATACTTTAGCAGCATCTCGTAAACTATGTGTCTGCTTCCAAGGATTTTGGATTAAAGTGGCGGTCAGGCTATTCACACTGGTGGCAGGACACTACTTCACTCTAGTGATGGCTGTATGTTTAAAAACAAAAGAAGCATAGATCTGTAGCAAAAATATATGAATGGAAAAGGACTCTACAAAATACATCCAAGGGTCAGTATGTGTAGCTTCCAACCCAGTGGGCCTATATCTCAGAGAAGAGGATTTTCTTCCATTAACCTAGTTTGCTAAGTGCATTTTCCGTGTGGCAATGAGCAAGTGTCATTAGCATTCACTCTGGGTGAGAGGACGGCTTTGACTGCGGTTCTGCTTATTTGACTTCCTCACTAAACCTTTCCCGTCGTGATGAATGCTTGGCGCGCTTGGATTCTGGTAGGCATGGCGCAAAGTCTGCTGAGGAACAGAGCCTGGGCGAAGTCCAGTCCCTGCCACTGCGGTCAAGGCATATCATTGCTTTAACCCACTCATGATGTTCTCCTCTGAAAACAGTCGGGTTATTTGCCCCACTATTTCCTATTTAGGGTTGATGATTTTTGTGGCTGGAAGAATCAGATATGTTTTTTCAGTTTCTAGCATAAATTTATTCAGGACCTGTTTACATCCATTTGTTCTCATGCTAGAATTGTCCTTAAGCTTAACTAGCTTCTTGCCTGTCTATCTGTGATATTTACCCACTGATGTATTTATAGACATCCCTCCTGTACCCTTTCTCAGGCTTTGCTTCACCAGGGCAAACAAGCCACACTCCCATAAGATCACTGTCAGTCTTCTAATGACTCTGTTTTGGTGTGATAATTTTTTTTCTGGAACATAAGTGTCTAAGTCTCTGTGCTATAGTCCAAATGAGGTTTTACTAATGACCCTGTAACACTCTTTCTTACCTTTACTCTGCCCAAAAATCTTCATCAGATACATCCTAGAATCCAGTTTGCCCTTTCTATGGATGGTCATTTTGGTCTTCTGTAATCAGAGCTCTTTGAAAAAGTTTTAAAGCTTGCTGTTTAAAAACTGTCACAGATTCATCAGCTTCAAGGGAGCTGTGACAGCTTCCACCAGCTGGGGATCTGCATCTGATATTTCAGCTTGCAGGACACAGCTTGCACTGTGGCTGGCCCAAAACAGTGGAGCTCACTGCCAACTCCCCTCCCCCATGACCTTCCCCAGGGGAACCACCGATTTGCTTCCACCCAGCCCACAATGTTAAAAAAGCACTTACTCCATCTCATGCTAACAAAATACAGGCAAAATTTGGCAAATACTGTTCACTCAGTATATACATGTGTTAAAAAAAATAAATCTGAAAATCTCATCTCTTTTTTTTTGTTTAAATTCCCGATATTTTCAGTCATTTTAGTAATTTTGATTTCTAGCCATTCAATTCTTGTCCTTCATTTCTTTCTCAGTCCTCACTGAGTGTGAATAAAACTTTCAAAATGGCAATTAAAATAGATTTCTTTCCATGGAGAGAGCCTACGTGTGACTGCACTGCTGCCTATTGTCATTCTTCATTTCTTCCTTTCTCAGGTCTATCCTTCATCTTCTGTGATCAGTGATTTCGACTAAGCCCTTCACGGCGAGGACCTTCATTTTATATTCACCTCTGCCTAAAGCAAAGACACCTATTACTGTTTCTGAAAGTATAAAGAATGTAGCGGATCAATGCCATTATCCCCAACTGCACTTAGAAGACAAAGGCAGCGTAGCTGTTGAATTGATGCCCTCAGGAGCACAGAAGCAGAGCTACATTTGGAGCTATCACAGACTTGCCAGAGGACTCTGTGGCCAGTTCCATCTAGACCATAGCCAGGGTAAAAGCCACAAGAGCACCAATGACTGCGATAAAGCTTTTAATACACGGGATTGTCTTAGCTGCCCCATCAAATGGAGCAGATGGTAACAAAAAATTTGACTGCTGAGACGAAGATAGCTAAGGATCTGGCAGCAGCCCGGCCTCTGAGCTCAGAGCATGGTGTCAATATGCTGCATTGATCTAAAATAAAGATGCAGTTTTGAATAGACCCTAAAAGCACCTGCCCAGGAAGCAGTAGAGGAGTGAGCTAGAGGCTTTCGAGATTTGATATCCATGCCCAGGGGAAATAATCAGGGGATTGAGTTCTGGGGCAAAGCCCTAACCATGCTCAGCATCCCTGTTTTCCCTCAGACCCTCTAATAGATGCCTGCAGCTCTTAGGAAAGAAAGAGACCTAGAAGCACCGTTTCCTTTGCTTTTTTCTTTTTGAGACTGGGTTGGACATTTCTGCATTCAGCACACTGCGTCCTGTGAACCCTGTTTGAGAGGCCCAAGTCTGCTGGACCACCCATGGTGCTGCCCTGGAGCTGAGCACCGCAGTCCTGAGCATCACGCTGCCGCCACCCTTTGTCAAACACCTGCTCTCAGAGTCCCACATTTCTGTTTCTGCATCAGCATTTTAGTTGCATTTGTATGCTACTCATCTGTTTATGCTTGATTGACAAGTTTTTCAGGACCAGAGACATTGCATCTGCCTATTAAAATACTTTGCAGCTTGGAAGATAATGAAATAATTGGTTCTCTGTTATGGTTTGGTTTTTTTTTTCTCTGTTGTCACCTGTGCCAGTTCCACGCAGCTCATGGATCTGCCTTCCTGGGTTCACCAACACCACTGTTGGCATATAGATTTTAACTGACACCTTCAGCTGACAGGTAGTCAATCAACAGCAAAGAGAGCTGGTGATACTGAGAGAGAGAGAGGGAGAGATGGTTTCAGCGACTGCAAAAGACTAGCTCCCCTCCAAGCCCCAAGTTCTGAAAGGTAGGTTTAACTAGCCACGAAAATAGATCTCCGAGTTTAATCTCGAAGTGATGCTTTGTTGGCGTGGGGTTTTTACTCAGAGGGTGTAAACTTCCCTAGGCTAAAACTACAGAGGTAATTATGTATTACACGGGAATCCCAGCACAGCGATTGATCCGGTGTGACCCTTAAATAGCTAATTACAGACTGTCAAGGCAATTTCTGTTCAAGCTGGACTGATATTTAATTAGTCTCCTCCCCATTGAAATCCTGACCTTGGATTGGCAGAGGGAAAGCAGAGAGTTGAGTATCCGGCCAAAGCACCTTGCTGCTGTGCTGGGGGCAAGCAGGTGAGGTAGGAACAGCTGAAAATGAAACAGCAGATGAGACTCTGGTATGAAGCAGAGCCTTTCCCTACCCGCTCCTTCCTTCCTCTCCCTCCCTCTGCTAAAACCACTCGCTTGGGCTGACAGACCAAATAAAACTCACATGGCCTTCTGGTGGCTTGCAGTTAATTTAGAGTGCGGAACAGAGGAGGTAACTCTACCGGGAACTTTTTGGTCCAGTTGACAAGTGGCAATCTTTTCTTGCTGCTCTGTCTTTCAACCACTTGCTAATCCATGGCAGAAAGCCTTCTACCTCGTACCTACCTGGTTTCCTTAGTAACTTCTCATAAGAATATGACAAAAGCTTGGAAAATACCAGATAAACTGTCACTGCTTAAGCTTTATTTATGGAAAATGATGCGCTGTTAATCTACTAGATCTCTGCCAAAGCTGGCTGACATATCTCATAGAGTATTTCTGTCTCTCTTGTTCAGAAGAAGGTCCAGATATTAAACTGAAAAACATAAAAATGGCTTTGCTTGGAATTTACCCGAACCCACATATGTGCTCCGTATCACCTTGATTTATGAGAGTCAGGACCAAAATGACTCTTTCAGCTTTGGATGCATTTAAAATGTCTTGCAAAAGAATCATCCCTCTTGATGCCTTCAGAAAGAGTTCAGATTGCTTAAACATTATCAGAAAGGGTGCTCAAGTAAAGATATCATCAGTTTATGATTTAGAAGCAAAAGTGGGACCAAAGTCAGGACAGAAGAGAAGCAGAACAGCCTTAACTGTGCATCAGAGAAGGCGGCGGTGTGCTGATTGGCAATAATTACATCTTTCAGGGTTTGTGTTACTTCGAAACTCCCACGATGTCACGACTCCCACTTGCTGGGGGGTGCAGATGTGAGGTAGCTGTCCATCCCACGAGCTTGCAGGACAAATGGACAGTACTGGGGCATGCAGGAGGAAGGGATAAAGTAGGGGAGTGGTGCAGAGAGTTCTGGTAGTTCGCAGTAAACACCTTGCAGGGGAAAGTCTGACAAGCAAGGAACCCAGGGATGGACTGGCGTGCTCCTAAATCCTCTGGACACTTCAACTTTTTTCCTCTAAGGATTTGGAAACAGTTCCCCCACCATTGGCAACCTTCTTTCAAAGGTCTCCAGGTCGACCATCCACGTGGCTTTCCAGTGGGGAAAAATAGCCATATTTGTGCTCTTCACAGATAACCAGCTGCCGGGGAGGAAGCTGTTGCGCAGAATACCTATGGATGGGGCAGAAGGAAAGACAGAGTTTCAGATGGCTAATGCTAACAAGTTTGGGAAGAGATACCGCACCACAGGCATCAGTTTAAGGAAATCTGCTTCTATTGCGGATTAGAAGATTGGACGCTGGAGTTGGATTATCCCGTCTCAAATCCAAAGGCACCTCTGTCTTTCTGAGAAGAACGTGGGCTGGCCCGGCATTTGGGAGGGGACTCTGGACCAGGACAAGAACCCACTAGAGCTCAGGCGCTCAGTGGTGGCAGATGCGATGAGCCAGGCTGGAAGCAGAACCACGGAGATGAGTTCAGGGTTGGCAACATCCCCACGACGTGTCCTGGAAGGTGATTTTGCTCCTCGAGGGTGCTGGGTGCAAGGGGAAGGGGGGAGAGCTCGAGCTGCGGTGGCATTGCCTCTCCAGCATCGGGCAGCCCGATCGCACCAGAGGGGCCCTGGGGAACCCGCGCCAGGGCTTCACTGATGGC
>VWZY01009350.1:117079-130436 GCA_013399075.1 Chloroceryle aenea
CGGGGGAGCGGGGGAGGGCGCGGGGGTGTCAGCCCCGGTCGGGCGCACGCCGGAGGGGCCGGGGCGAGAGCGGGGAGCGACAGCGGGCAGCCTGGCGGGAGGGGGCTTTCCCCGTCAGGGCCACGATTTTGCAACTGTTTCACGTACAGAATCGCTCACCTCTCCAAATCGAAGCCCTGGATGCGCAGGGGAGAAGGTTTGGGATTTTTTTTGGGGGGTACGGACCTTTTACTCGCGCGCCAGGAGCCGGCTGCAAACTTGTCTACGCAACTGCTGGAATAGTCGGTGCCTCATCTCACTTGGGAGGTGATTCAGCTCATCCCTTCCAGCCTCTGAAGGGCATCTTAATGTTTGACGCTTAGTTTTCTTGAAGGCTGTTTTAGCGTTATTTGGGTCTTTTACTGCTTGGTAGCCCGTGGGGAAAATCTCATTCTTTTCGGGTTGAGAAGCTGTGTTACCGCTCTATTCCGCGTTGCGTTTGAAGAGAACGTATTCTGTCAGGTAACTTTTCTGTTCTGTGTGCGTACGTAATTCCCATCCTAGCTCAGCTAGAGGAAAAGGTTTCAGTTTTTGATACCGTGCCCCAAGACATGGGACAATGCAGTTGTCCTACCTGGCGTTCAGTAACGTAGCGTGTGTTGCGACCCACATACTGGCAGAACTTTCCTTGTGAGCAGCTACAGGGTGGTGAAGAGAAGAGTGATGATGGTCATCTGCCACGCTGATAGAAAACTCTCTTGAAGATAGCTCTGGTATCTTTCACATTTTGCAGTTGGCAGACCACTCCACAGTTGGAGCAGCTGACAATGGGCTTTTGTTACCTTCTGTGGCTCTTTTTCAAGTAGTCTGCTGACCCACAAAGTTGCAAACCAGTGTCTTCGGCTTGGTAGGGCACTGGACTGGGGTATCTCCCATCGGTTTGTCCTCAACTAGACTCATTACTGTTCTGTGTTGAGTGTAGCGTGGAGGTCCTGGCCCTGAACTGGAGTCCCACTCTACTGCATGCAGTAGGTCATCCCTGCCCCCTTAAATTCACAAGTAAATAAGGTGGTGGACACCCCGCAGGAGCCCGCAGTTCTGTTGATGGTGATGGAGGTGATGAGAGGGGGTGCAGTGTGTTGGCAGTGGTGCGAGTGTGGGTAACTTGGTTACCAGTGGCGCTGGCTGGGTCAGCCCAAGCCACTGCCACCAGCTTTCCCTCTCCTCATTTTCCCAGCCGTGGCTGTTTGGGCAGCAGAGCTGAAGAGGATGTGTCTGCTGCTGAGGCACTGTGGCTTTGTGTCCATGGAATGTAAAGTGCAGGCTGCTGTCTAGTGCTCTGGGCTGTCAATGTCCCGCTCTGCCATCCAGGGTGACACGGGTGACAGGGGGCTGAGGGCAGGGACCCTCTCAGTCTGGGGATCTCCAGCCTGGCTGCCCACCCACCCGGGTAGGCTCTGCATGTGCGTGCTTGGCTCTAGGCCCTTGTGCCTGCTGGCACCAAGCCCGAGGATGAGATTGGCAGCCCGTGCCACCACACCACTCCAGGCGCTCTCTCTGAGCACCTCTCCAAAATCCCATGGCTTTGAGGGCAGAAAAAGTCCTTCCACTTGTGCAGATGTCAAGCCTGGTAAAATGGGGTCTTGGACTCAACTGGGGAAACAGTCTCTACTGAAAAACAAAATAAATAAAAGAGCAAGATGGGATTAAGTGTTAGAACAGTTTCCCAACTTAACTTGCTTTCCTAGGAGTCGCTGTGTTAGTGCGAAGGAGAGGATCTCTGGTGTCACCCCAGAGGAGCGAATGCCTCTGATGTTCAGGCAGGGTGACCCTTCCCAGCACCAGCACCTGGTGCACAGCTTGCCCCAGCTCCCTTCCCGTGCAGGGGGCTCTCAAGGGGCTATCATGGACCCCGTGGTGTGGCGGTGCGGGGTTCGCAGCGTGTGGTGTGCAGGCTGGGAAGGCAGCCAGGGTGGGAGGGACACCGGCACTTTGCAGGCTCCCACCTCCCCGAACTCGCCCGACTCAAGCAGGGTGCTGGGATGGGCGGCTGCCAGAGGTCCTAGCTGACCTGCTGTGTCTCCTCCAGCTTTGGCTTAGTTAAAGCTTGGGAAGTAATAACCCTTTGAATTTTTTTTTTCTCTTTTTTTTTTTTTTCCACATCTTCATTTTTGTGGGGGGAACTGTGCTTACCTCTGTAGGGCTTTCCCTTTGCACTGCCTAATTCATAGGTGCATCTGAGAGACTCATGAACTCATTTTCCTGTCCAACTTTGTGAATATTCATCTTTTCTTCAGACTCAGACTATGTACCACATACTTCTTTCATCTCTCAGCTACCATTATAAGTCTGAGCTATTTCTACAATACTTTCTTTTTCTTTTTTTTTCCTAATAAAAACATATAAATTGTCCATCTTCTGTACATCCATCCCTGTACTATGTTAGTTTTTTCCATGTCTTTTTTGCTACTGCTGTTCATTATGTCCTTTTTTTTTCTCTTTTAATACCGTGTGTGCATTTTTAGTATGAGACCTTTTATTCCTTGTTTGTCCTGAAAACATCCAAGTTCAAGCTGGACATTTTTGAAGTCTAAAAGATAGAAGGTTTTTCCCACAGACATAGACTGATTCAGTTCTTAAAATCATTTGAGATAATATTTTTTTCCTATAAGTATCTGACATCAGCAGACACTTTTTTTTTGAAGACTCACAGAGCTCATTTTTCTGTAAATACAAACCCAAAGAGAACATAAAAAAAATTTACAGAATATCAATAAGAAGGAATGTTGATCAGTTTGGTTTTTAAGGTGTTTTATAGAAAATGCTGTAAATGGATTTCTTTCTTTCAAAACCCTGTCTAGGAAGAGGATTCAGTATGGGCAGGAATGCAATGGTACACTGCTTGGCATTTTGTGCTTTTTAAAGACTGTGGGTACCCTGAGAGTAATTAATAGATTTTTGATAAATAAGGTTGCGTGACCATAAAAGGAATCAAGCACTTGGAGGTCAAAGAACAGCCCTTCCTTAAGTCGATAGAAGACATGAGGGGGTTTCAAGGCTGGTTAGGATGTTCTTCCTTTAGATTGCTGTGTATTTCTATACCATCCTTGAGCAGCATAGTGCACGGAGTTTCTTATCGGGGAGTTTTGGCCAAATTTGTTTACATTACAGTCATTTTCTGTCTTGAACAACAGCAAAGGACAGTTACTGAACTCACTATATTCCAAGAACTCTGAATAAAACTACTTTGGAAAGTAATATTCGAACAGACTCTTTCTCCCATTTCTGGGCTCCCATTTACCATCATTACAATTCTTTTGTGTTTTGAAAGGGACCATGACAGGATAAAACAACATAGTTGGTTTAGGTACTGTGATGGTACTGTACTGCTCAATAACCTTCCCCCAAACACGGCAAAGGAACAGAAGGGAGAACTGTTATTTAAAAAACCCCACAGACCACACCGCAAACCCAACAAAAAACCCCAGCAGCCTCCCCCATTCTCACCAAACCCAGCCATGTCTTAATGTGCCAAAGCGCAGAGGTCTGCAGTGAAGCACACTGGGCAGCTGCTCTGCCCTGCAAGGTAGGGAGCTGCTGAATTCAAGCTGTTTGACTGAAGAGCTGTGGCTTCGAGTAACAGGATTTCAACTCTGTATGGTAAAATCGAGTTACTCTGATGGCAGGGGAGAGGATCCCTGTGGAAGGCTTGCAGTGCGGTTGTCTGCCACTTAGATGCTTTTCCTCACAGAGATCGTTTTCCAAACAGATTCCTCCATCGCAGACCAGTATGACCCACTTTTGATGTTGTAAACAGAGATCAGAACTAGAGCGGGAATTTTCCTTGTCATATGAGGCTTCGCGCTCCATTAAATTTTGTTTGTACTTTCATTTTTGGTCAGCTGTTCAACAGAAAGCATCATTTTGAGGACAGCTTTGTTCTGGTCGGGGAAAATAGGGAAAATGCATCAGGGGATACAGCGTAGCAGCCATTTGGCACCTTCTGGTCCCCAACTCCCGTTAGGGGCTCCTGGAGGGGATGGGAGCAGCTGGTTCAGCGCTTTGAAGCAATGGAATGGATGGGGAAGCGTGCTGGGTGCGTGGCTGCGTCTCGCGCGCCTTGGCCCCCTCTGCCAAACAGATCGTCCCCAGCCCTCGCGCCGAGCGTAGGATTAAACAGCCCAGAAGCTGCTCTGCCGTGCGTGGGAGGCTGATCCAAAACACAGCCGCTTCCTCTCGCTGCTCCCGCATTGCCGAGGCGTGAGGAGCGGCGTGGGACTGGCCCCGGGATAATAGATCCGTCTCGCTCTTGCTGGCTGAGACCCGGTGTGTAGCTGGAAGAAAACTTCATTGTCCCCGCGGAGGATTGGGCACTGGTGTCAACATTAATTCGATTAGTCATTGGGATCATATCAGGACTGATGGTGACAAAGATTAGGATCTTTTTATAAATACCTCATGTATTACTACGGTTCTCTTTTTAATGATGGAGGTCATTGGCTAAATGAGGTGTTCTGAATTGTAAGTTAGAAAGAAATTAACTCTTTGTGACTCACAAGGCAAATGAGCCGCTGTGTACGAGTGCGAGCACAGAGAGAAACGGTGGCCCCGGGAGAAGGGTTTGAGCTGTCTTACCAGCCTTGTCCTCGTGATGCATGTGTGCACCTATGGCCCTGGCAAAGGGAGGTGTATGTTCCCTCGTCTCTGATTTCACATGGATGTATCAGGGCCAAGTATTTGTCTGTACTTCTGTCCTGTTGTGACAAGGTGTGACCTGAATGTGATATTTCAAGCATTGCAAAGGGAAGGAAGGGAAGGCATTTGGGAGTCAGCGTTAGTAACAAGGGGTGATTTTTACAGCTCAGTACCTTTGCAGAGGGTGCAGTGCTGCCTGTGAGCTGCCTGTGGAGCCCAGGCAGAGCTCAGGAACCATGGGGAGTATCCCACTGGTGCTGCAGAGGTTATTCCTAAGGTAGCAGTTGCCAGGGGCTGGTTCCCCCAAGCAATCTGAATTTGGGAAATTGTTGCGGTAGGAGGGGTCTGCCCTGCAGCCCCAGTGAGGATGTTGGGGTCTGCCTGGCTGAACTGTAGGTCTGTCCTCCTTCACTTGCTGAAATCCGTTGGGAAGGTGTTGCAGATGTGGTAATGCAGCTGCAACAGCAGCAGGTCAGCATAGGACTAGACCTGTGAGGCAGGAAACAAAAGCTGCATTTTAATGTGCATATGCTCTCCCCCTCAACCCCCTCTCCCCCCGGCAACAGTCCTTATGTGGAGCCTCCCAAGGAGATTATTGTGCTTCTGGCAAGAATAATCCACACCAGGCAGCCGTGGCTGCCATAGCTGCGTGCTTGGGGAGCACCGGCACTCGTGTGGATGCTGTTGCTCCAGGGCTGGAGCGCTGCAAGGGAGAGCCAAGCGCCGGAGGAGAGCATTATCCCGCAGTTGTCCTGGGCGAAGTCACTGGAGTGGCTCTTTGCCAGTGGGGGCTGTTCTCCTGAGCCTCGCCGTGAGCTTCTCGTGGCATCGTTCGGTCCTGCTAGGGAGCTGTTGTTGGCCATGATGTTGTGTGCCATGTTACGTCTGTGGCTGCCTGAGAGCAGGGGTGCGCGGGTGCGCTGAAGGAGAATGCCCTTGCTTCTCCCATCTATGTCCTGGCTCTGAAATTCTGGTGACTGGGATGTTTTCCAGAAAAATACGGTGTGCTTGTGTGTGCTGAGGAAGCAGAGGACTTGCATCTGTGCTTGCTGTCTTTTTCCTTATAAGTCAGACCCTGTTAATACGTAAGGATCTAGACTGAATTAAATAAGGGCATGCCAAACCCTGAGATGAGGAATTAAGGAAGTTAAAGAGGCAATTGAGGAAACTGGTGGTGATTAAATCACTTTCGTGAGAAAAAAACAGAAAGATAATGTAGTTTTGCTGGTCTTACTCTTATTAATGTCCTTTCCACAGCTTCTAGATGTGTTCTTCCTATGTCTCTGGACATATGGACAACAGAAAAGGCAATTCCTTAGCCCTCGAGTGCCCTGCTGCTACCCAGACCATCCTCTGAATGCTGTGTCTATGGGGGAAGAAGGGAGAGCTGTGGAAATGGCACCAGCACGCTTCCTGTGGTTATTACTGCATGTTGGTGGCGGAGGGCACCGCATCATTTAGATGAAAATATTTAAGGTTGTAATTCAAGCCTTAGAAAAACTGGAAGTCTGGCTTTAAAATTGAAGTTCACCCATTATGTATATATGTAAGAGTATTCAGACATACATATATATACATACTCACACATATATGTACTTTAAATCTGGCTTTGAACCACTGAGGGGAATTCAGTATACATCTTCCTTAAATAACAGTTTTAATTATTCATTACCCAGTGGCTGTGATTTGAAGAGCTGGAACCTTAAAACATTTTGAGCATGACAGGGCTTGCAAAAATACCGTGAGCTGGCAGCACAGAAGCAACATCAGTCTTGCACCTTGGCTGGCTGCACTTCACTCCCTGATCCTGAGCCAGTGTGACAGTCCCGCTCTCTCCCTGACTTTGCTGTGTGGAGCAAAGCCACCTTCTTTCCACATCTCTCAGCACAACATAGTTGCCATCGTCACCTGCTGTCAGCACTGCAGGGTTGAGGACGGGTGGCTGGCCTCGTCTGTGGGGAGTTCCCGTCATCCTCACTGTGGACCCTGGGCACCCAGTGGGGCAGTTTCAGCCCACAAAATGCTGCTCAGGTCCAGGAGCATTTCATTCAGGTCTCCATTTTCCTGCACTGCAACGAGTACTGTCGGGACAATGTTGGCAGCTTGCCCACTGACGGTCTCCACTGTAGGGCTTTGATAGTCCTATGGAATATTTTCACACAGAGGGAGGGGGGGAAAGCAGTAAAAATCCTACTCCCACCCAGCCCCCCGCCAGTGCAGCTGTGCTGACAGAGAAGTGCTTTTGTTGGCTTCGTTAATGTCGTTGGGGGAAGCAGTGCTGTTAGATGTTAGACTGGCAGAGGAATTCCCTCTCTGGCATATGTTACATCCACACCGAGGAGCGGTGCCAGCATATCTAGCAGCAGAGCTCTCCCAGTGTAAACAAACCCTGAGTGATTGGACTCGTGAAGCCCGAGCTCGTGCTGCATCAAAACAGCGACGCTGCGTGGGAAATGCCGCAGGCTTTATGTGGGAAGGGGTGCAGAATCCCTGCCCACCAGCCTCTCTTCACAGGAGAATGTCTTTAGGTAGGTTCTCACCAAGCCCTGCCCCAGTGTTGCCCACATGTGGAGCGGCGCTTCATCGGCCTTCTGCCACTCGCTGACTTCAGGGAAACGCGCATCTTCCTGCGGGCACCGAGCGCTGGCAGCCCGGCGCGCTGTGGCGTTGAGGATGAGGGTTACTGCATGGGGTCGGTGACAGCTGCATGCTAGCTGATCTCCTCTTTTGCTTCTCAATAGCAAGAAAATAAGCGAACCCGCAGGAATTAGGAATAATAGTTCTCAGCATTTAGGAAACACTGGAAAGAAGATTACTCCTGCAGCTGCAGCTGGACCCTCTTACGTGTGTATATAAAATCCTTGGACACAGTCCTCTGTGTGTGTGTTCTGGTAGGGACTCCTGCCCGGGTCAGTTCACAAGGTGGGCCTGCAAGTGGGTTGTCACTGCAGTTGCAGGGGCAGCTCTCAGTCTTGTATTTGCGAAGCTTTACGTGCTTGGCATTCTCAGTTTCTCAATGCTGTCTTAACGTCGGTTTTTTGTTTCAAATACAAAAAAAATATAAGGGAAAGTTGAAAAAACAACAGTATTGTCTGGAATGTTCCAGTGCCCTTAACTTAGTGTGTTTGTGTCTTCAGGCTTGGTTGAGTACCTGCCTTCTGGGGTCAGTTTGTAGACTTCAGCTGGAGTTTGATCAAGGTCAAAGGGAAGTGGCAAAAGTACAGCACTTCCACTGTAAGGAGCGAACTGTTTACCTGAACATTGCAGATCTGAGAGGATGAGCTCAAACAGCTGTATCAGTTTTACAGTATCGTTTTCACGGGACAGATTAAAGAAAAAAAATGGTTGTGGTTGTTGTATAAAACTTGACGAACCAGTTGATTCACGCTGCCGCAGACCCAGCTGCCATTTTAACCAAGCTGTACATTCCCTTTACAAACTTAGCTGAACTTGGCTTTTGAGGATTATTTCCAGTAAGGGACTGAAGCAGCTAAAGAGGACATCAGTGTGTTTGAATGTAGGTCACTGTTAATGAAGGCTGGCCAAGCAGACGAGCATTTCTGAACATGTGCAGGGGAAGAACTTGAAGAGCTGGAAGAGTCTTCCGTCAGCCAAACTGATCCTGGTTCCAGGTGCCACAGCATGGAGCTGTGGCTTGTGTGTTAGTATGGCCCATTGGACAGTAAAAGAAGAGTGGTGAGACAAGGTTGCGTGGTAGAAGATTAGGGCTAAACCTGGGACCAGCTGCTGGTTTGGAAGGTGGTGGTGTCTGAGGTGGGATAGATGGTAGCATGGTGTGCAGGGACTGGCCTACCGAGGTACATTGTGCAGCTGTGTCAGGTGTGGGGTTAGCTGGGCTGATGGCTACGGAGGGAGGCAGTGGGGTCTGAGAGCTGCTGCTGCAGCTGTCACCAACAGCAGTGTCCAAAGGCAAGAGGTTTGGGAACCTCCATTCTAAATTATTTTGTAAAAAGCAGGCACCTGTCACTTCTCAGAGAGGATACGCTGTTGTCTTTTGAGTGTCCTTTGGAAGAATTCTTTTGTCAAGTCCCAGGAAATGACAGAGTTTGGGACAGTCAGCAGATGAAGGCTCACTGTGTTGAAGTCCCAAATGGGGTCAAGAACATAGGTGCACTCTTGCTTTTGCCTTCTCCTGTAGCTTGGCTCTTGTTTAACTCCAAGACCAGGTATCCTTCTCAGCACATAAAAACATTAGGGCATATTTTAAGGCACCTGCCTTCCCCTGTGTGCTGTGTGCAAAGCCTGGGTGAATCCTCGTGTGAACCATGGAAGTTTAAAATTTGGGCACTTTACTGTATGGCTTGTAGGAGCTTCAGTCTTTCACTGGATCCAGCTCTTGCTGTCTTTGCTGACTACCTGCTGCTGTGTTTTCAGAGCATGGGTTTACCCGTGCCAAATGACAGGTGTGGAGAACATGGAAACTGCTGCATCGCTTATTATTGAAAAGTTTGTAGGCAGCAGGTTTGATAGGTTGGGAAAAGTCAGCACTGAATAGCTGCAGCACCACAGAAACAGTATCATGGTAAGATCTGGTGCTCCATCAAGACACCTAATTTTAAAACAAAAAATGTGCCTTGCTGACACTCCTGATCTCTGTTTTTAGTTTAATTATAGCATAGGTGTCACCTAAAGCTGCCAGGAAGACGTGTGATCCATGAAGTGGTTGGGTTCAGCTGCAGGGTGCTCTTCACTTAGAGGTATGGAAGATGCAAGACTTGAAAGTGCAGCTGTGACTGCTGTCCTGGAAGGAGTGTGGGGCTCCATCCACAGTCCTCTGAGTCCAGCTCTGTTCACTGACTATGGAAGGAGCACCGCACCTGCCATCAGTTCCTGGCTCTGGGCATACAAGGTGGTGTGACACCTGGAGAGAAAACTGTTTCCTGCTGCAAGGTGGATATGGTGTAAAAGGTTCCAGGCAGGGTGAACAGGGTGGAAGAAAAAAGATCTGGCGCATGGTGCCAGAGGACAGCACGCTCATGCACTGTCCCTACAACACCTCCCTTTGGGACTGCATTCTTCTGTGATGTCTTCACAGTACAGGGCTGCCTCTTCATGTTTTTTTCTCCTAGTATCCCTTTGGCCTTCAGACTTGGCAGCCTTACTCCTAACAGGACATTTTCAAGTGTCTGCTGGCTATGCCTACTAGCTTGCAGCTACCTGTTATGTTCTCTATTAGTTTCTGCTGCATAGGAGCTGAGATAGTTTTCTCACATAGTAAACCATGTTGTGTGTATCGTCTGCTGTGCTAGAGAAATTTCCTTTTAAACTCATTATATTCCTTGCTTATTTTCTTCATATACATTCCCTGTCCAAATGAAGTAATGGCAGCCTTTTTATTTTTTTCTAAGACTACCTGTCGTACCTTTCCTTGATACTGCCTGGCTTCACATTGCCATTTTTAATGCATTCTTTTGTTGTTGATTAAAACTGTAGCCTTAAACAGAACTCGAGGGATGTAACATTTAGCTAGGTACCAACTATTTGTATCTCATATCGTACTCCATCTTTTGTGGATGGTGGAAAATGTACCTCACTCTTCCATAGCTGTAGCACGTCAAATAAGTGTCCTCAGTGAACTAGCCATGAATTCCAGAACTGCTCCCCGAGAGATTAAATCTTAATAAGAACCTGTCCCTGAGACACGAAGAAGTGGTTTAAACTGTTGCTGCTCTGTGTATTACTTTCCATTTGCCTCTTTGGATTCCACTGTGGAGGCCTGGTCCCTAATTAAGAATCTGTCAGGTCCCCCTGGAATCCCTGTCTTTTCTAATTACTATTAACCTTTTTTATTTGTATTCCTAGAGCACACAGAGGTTCCAGTTGGACACTGAGGCCTCTTTGTGCTAGGAGTTGTACAGACATATACGAAGGAGACAGCCCCTGTTACTGAACCAATGGTGCTGGTCTCTGAAAGCAAGAGGATCAAGCAAATACTGGAGAGGAAGATGCATAACCTCTTTATTTCATTGGCTTTATGTGCATGCAGTCTACCTTTTATTAAGCCAAGTAATTTTGGAGTATGACTCTTATTTTAGTTATCCGTTTTCTGTGAATGTATTTGCCATCTTTCAGGAAGACTAGAGCTTACCTGCCTGTGGTCTGCTTGCATTTAAGTTCTGTTCTATTTTGAATAGTCCATGAGGCTATAAATGTGATCTGTGCGAGGGACCTCACATCAGTCATCCTGACCTTCCTACAACTGTATGTGAAGGATGTTGTATACCTTAAGTGTGATTCTAACACCAGTGTGCCCCACATAACTGCACTTTGAGATTCTGTCATGGGGCCTGAGTTTGTTATTCGGGTTTCCTGTGCTTCTCAGCCTTCTGTAGGAAGCTGTGAGAATCATGCAAAGATTTCCCAGGTAGATAACTGTAACAGGTTTGCTTCTTTTTATGGGATCATTAACACTTTAAATTTCTAGCAGGATACAAATGCTAAGATAATTTTAGATTCATTACCCGTACGGTTCTGTCTCTTGCTGGATAAAAATGCCACCGTAGCCACAGAGCTGAGAAGATGTCGCCTGCTTCTCGCATTGCCCCTGAAATCTTTTCCCTTCTTTTGTGAGAGAAGATAAAGGCATTTCTAAAATTTTACTCTAAGTTATTTAATTCTTTTGAAGGTAGATGATTCTTAACTGGAAACATGCATTGGAGTGCTGGCAGGGCTGAAGTGTTCAGATGTGTACTGGGCTTGTTCTCGAAACGAAGACCTGGCGGAGGACAACTTGCAGGGTTTGGGTTTTCTTTAGTTATTGCTTATTTAGTTTTCAGTTGGAAATTTTTCCCTGCTTGAATCAGATCTAATCCCTTTTTACTCCTTCGTTAGGTCCTTTTTCCAGGTAGTGTGCAGTTTGTGATGAGGTAGTGGTACCTCTCTCTGGGTTTCTTAGAATTACTGAGGTCTGTGCATAATGCGTGGGGACTTTAGTAATAAGGAGTGTAATGTGGATTATGTTAGGAGACAAGACATTTGTTTCTTGTAAAAGAAGTACAGATTTACCATGATTTCCTATAGAGGTTATTCTTGCTTGGGGACTATAAGTAATTTTAAGATTTCTTAGACTGAAAACAGGCCTTGATGAAGTAGAAGCAACTAAGAAAATTGTGAGTTCTGAAAAGAAATGAGGGAGATCAAAAGCAGTTATTCTGCATATAATTTAATAAAATTAAAAAGTTACAAACTGCAACTATCTAATTATTGTGTGTAAGGAATATGGCGAAGGAAGCGTACTAGAAGCATCAACATGGAAATACCAATGGCATTCCCAGGAACCCTTTCTAACAAGGGTGTTGGCATGGTTGACTAAGATTGAGTTTCTTAGTAGAATTAAATAAATTAATCAGAGTAATCAAAAAGAAAATAAGCAATAAATGCAAAACCAGTACAAACAATGCAAAAGGGATTAAACGTTTGATGTTTGCAGGAAAGTTCTCTCACTGCTTACATCCTTTCTGAATTTACCGAGAGCATCTTTTGAGCTGTTGTACCCATGTTGGACTTCTTTGGCATTCCCTTTACATTTTTGTGTAGTAAAAGGGTTGTTCTTAACCCACAGGGGTTTATCATAGTACTGCACAATTCGAGGAGTTTGGGGAGGGTGTTTGTGCTTGCTTGAGGAATGGAAAACTCTTCAGCTCATTGCTACCAAATTCTTTATATTATAAAATAGTAGCTTTCATTTAAAACTTAGCTGAATTTTTGTGCTTAGAAGATGATAGTGACTTGTGTTTTGTGGTTCTTTGTACCAGGTTCACCCTGTCATGCTGTTGTATTTGTTAATTTTTTGTGGTATCCCAGGGTCAGAGCTATCTTTGATGCTATACAAACATACAGAAAGTCGCTGCCTTCGTTTCAGTTTGATGCAATGTTTGGAGTGAACCTTATGTGAAGGTCCCTCAGTTGTGGAGATGGATTACACTTCTGAGTTTATGTAGCCTTGACATACATGTGCATTTAACACATCTTCCTTCTGACTGTAATGCATAGTCAAAGGACATGATGCCACGTATTGCCACCTTAGCTTCTAGCAGCTTACAGTGCACTTCTGTGGCAGGCTTTCCTCTCCCAAAAGAACGTGCCCGGGGTAGCAGGTCTGCCTACCTCTGAGATTCGACAATGCTTTGTTTGCTAAACTACTTCATAGAAATCAATGAATTTATTGGGAAACGATGCTTATGCGCACACGGGATTGGAGTTAAGCTGTGCTAAGTTCACCTATGTCCCTGAAGCCCGTGGGGCTGGCTGCTTTCCCGTGGAAGGTGTACACTTCACTTTGAGGGTAGAGGTGAATGTGGCTGCAGAGAGCACGTGGCCAGCAGCTCTTCTCGCTTAAGTTCAGTCAAGGTTTTTCCTCCTTGTGAAGTTACTTGTCTCCTCGGGTAGGAAGAGACTGCAGCTCTTTAATGAACTACAGATAAACGAAGCTCGTTACCATCGGGCCCTAGAATTGGTAGATTATTAACTCTGGGTACTGATACTTTCCCACAGAGGTCTTCGGGGCAATTCTGATGCATTTCCTTGTTAGAAACCCAATACTTAAGGGTGAACCGGAGCCAAACCGGCGGGGGCAGTGGCAGCCCCACGGGCTACAAAGGGGCGTTTTACCCTGGCCACGATCGTTTCTTACCTCACTGCGGCGGAGGGCGGGACGCCGTCC
>VWZY01009350.1:130773-191851 GCA_013399075.1 Chloroceryle aenea
GGCCTCGCTTCTTGCCGAGCGCCGCGGGAGGCTGCGCCCCGTCTCCCTGCCGCTGGAAACCGGGCAGCGGCTGCTGGAGCTCTGTGTGCCGGCTCCATTGCAGATAAGACCTTTGCCTGCCTGTTCTAAGTGGATCGTTGGTAATAAACGTCTGAATCGGATCTGATTTATTTCTGAAACCGCTTCTGACGCTCTGCAGTAGGCTCATAGAAATTTAAGTTGATAGCAGCCACGTGTAATACTAATTAAGGAAGATGGTAGGTGCCATTTCTTCTGTTCAAATTTACATTACGTAAAAGCCGAGCAAACTGCCATCTTTTCCGAACAGGCGTTCACAGGGTTGCAAATTAAGTAGTCATATATCACCAGTATATTTAGCTATAGCAAGTACATGCTGCTGTCGAGTTTACTTGGGGGGTGTGTGGGAAGGAACCGATGCAATGGAGGAACAGGTTGCAGCTTCTCTGTGTTGGAAAGTGAGGAGTATTGTAATTTCAGTTCTTAGAGGTGTTTTGGGGTAAAAAAAAATGGTTTCTGGTGCTTCTGAACTTAAATTAGCAAAGTGTTGCTTTAATTAGTTCCTGGGTTTCTACAGTACCTCCTGTCCTGCCCTGTAATTTTGCCAGGCAGCGACAGAATATCATTACAGTGACCCTGATGGCTTTCCTGAGGCCTCTAAGGAGTGAAGTATTGTTAGTGAAAGTAATGATACTTACAGGCCTTCCATTTAATCTTTAGGTTCCATGATGGGGAAAGATGGAAATTAAGACAGCTTTTACCACTATCCCTTGTGAAATAAGACCTCCCATTCTTACCTGCCTTTCACACCCCCCCCCAAAAAAAAAAAAAAAAANGTTTGTTGAGAGACAAAAAAAACAATTAAGTTCTAAAATATCCAGAAACCAGATTCTGGAGCAAACTCTGCATTATCTCAAGCATTCTGGTCTGCTTTAGAGCAGCTGTGTCTCCATTTGCCTTGTCTAGGGTTGTATGGAGTTCTTCACGTCTTGACCATTGATATGTGGGAGCTGATGAAAATTGACGCAGCAGGCATGCATGAGCTCGGCAGAATTGTGGAAGGAGGCACTTTGAATCTCAATTCAGAAATAATTGAGTATTGCAAATGTTAAAACAAAAACGGGGGGATGCCGTTAGTATCTCCCCCTTTCCCTTTACTCACTCCCTACATCAGGCCTGCCACTAAGCTTGAATTTTTTCAGCTGCGGCAGGCTGGGAATAGTCACAGTGTTGTGTTTGGTCTCTGCTCTTGCAGTCGCAGAAAGCTTTTGTCAGCTTTTCCCTTGGAGTGACAAAGTGAAGAAAAGCGATTAAAAGAAAAGATAATTTTGGTCTCATTGTCAGAGCCTGAATATCTTTGGGTATAGTCAGATTGTTAACCTGGCCTCGGGGGCTTCTCAGCAAGATTGCTGGAAACTCCTTTCTTGTGAGGACGTAACTGGTTGCAGTAGCTTCCAGCTTGGCATGTTGGAACAGGAATTAATCGCAAGCTACCAGAAGAGTTGAGAGGCTGGCAGGAAGGAGCACAAATGCTCGGGCTTATGGAGCCTTTTGTGTGTGTATTTACAGCTTGTATGCTGGCCGTTCCCTGTTGTTTCTCATTAATTTTTCCAATCCCCTAGCTGCGTCCTCCTCCATGAGAGGAATGGCAACCTGGATTCAACCAGTGAGTAGCTGGCAGGGGCCTCTCAGCCATCCGCTAATCCTGGGCTCTTCCTCCTGTCTCCTTCAGCAAGGTGTGAGTCAGCCCTCATGGATCTCTGCCTTCCTCGCTGTGGGGACTGGGGAGATGCCACAGCTCCTTGTGCAGTGTCTGTGTGATGCTTCCTTAGCTGCAGTCAGGTTTAGAAAGCGCATTGGGTGAAGAGTGTGAAGAGTGTCTCTGGAAGCGGTGAAGGGGCTGTTTTCAGACAGGTCAGATTAGCTAATCAAGAGTTAACGGTGAGTAGAAACACTTGGCAAAATCGTGGATGTTTATGTGATGCCTTAAATAATGGAAACCTTTGGATAAGAGAGGTATCAGAGGAATCGGTAGTGGTGTGGGGACACATGACCTTGTTCTGCACACTTATGTGGTGCTTTTCCTAGTGAGTATTCCACAGTGGAGTTTTATGGAGTTGGATCAGGTGATTTCTCTGTGGGTAATTTTGTGAGTGTGGTTAATAACGCAGCACAGGTTTGGTTAGCCTGGGTTTAGCATTGCACATGCACTTCATGCTCCCAGATCTGAACTCCTCTTGGAAGTAGAGGAATTGTATTCTTATGAAACTTGCCTTGCTCTGTGGCTCTGTGCAGCTCCATCTTCGGAGACTTTGTTATGGCACCTTTGAGACTGTCATAAGCTGCTGTGGTTAATGGGAAGTTGCACAGCACTAAATGGCTTCTTTGGGATGCTTTTCTTCTCTGGCGTCCTTTTATCAGAGGATAGGATGACTGTTGTCTTCCTACCCTAAAAATAAGGGGTAGAGGTGAGAAACTTTGTTGGTTTGGAAACGTTCTGGTGTCTGAAAGTTGTTCTTATAATCTTCCTCTTACTTCCTAGTAAGTTAGGGCTGTTAGATAATAGCATATTCAGAAAGGTTATAAAAATCAATTGAGAAGGATTGCTATTCCTCAAAGGAAACAAGTGACTCGGTTCCCACACACCCCAGGGTTTTTGGTTGTTGGTGTTTTTTTTATTATTTTTTAAGTGTTGCATAGCAAAAAGAGTACTTAATCCAGAGTTTGCAACAATCCTTTGTAGGATGAAATCTGGGTTGGTGAAGCAGAGCAAGTTTCAAGGGATAACCACAAGAACATTCTGCAAGTATTTATTTATTTGTTCATTAATTAAAAAAAAAAACAAACCCAAAAATTAGTTTATTGTGCTTTGGAGCTTTCCCACCTATGATGAATGTCTGTGAGTTAGAGGAGCTGTAGAATATCTGCCTCCATTGTCAGTTCATAGTTTACTGTGCATCTCTTCCTTAGGCAGAGGATATTCTTTGTACACCGCTCTTGCCCTTTTTGCTTTAAAGGGTGTTTTCCCCCCACAGTTTCAGCTTCGGGTTGAAAGATATTTAACTGTACTCCCTTCTGAAGAGAGTGACCTGCTTTTCAAAACAGGGTCCTAGGCAGTTGTTGTATATGATGGACTCTGTTCTAGAAGAATATGGATGGAGATTATATATATATCTCTCCATATAGTTGAGATGGAACCCACTGCAGGTATACAGTATTGTCTACAGAGGTCTGGCAAAAGAGACAGAAATGAAAAGGAAATGGTCACAGATCATTTTTTACCATCTGAGCCTTAATAGATTCTGCCTTAATGATCATCTTTTCCCTGTGTCTTGTTACTCTGGTTTTTCCCTGTGTCTTGTTACTCTGGTTTTGTTCTCCTTCAAAGGAGCTCCAGCTTCCTGAGTATAGTGCAGTCTTTCCCCATTCTTTGACCAGAGCTGCCTGACAGCTTGCAGGGCCAAAAAGAGAGCTCTGGAGAAATCACTGCATAGGTCAACAACAGAGATGTTTGTTTGGATGGCAGTTAAATGGAGGCAAAAATAGGTTAATAGAACACTGTATTAGTGTCTGTTGTTTAAGGGCAGAGTGCTTGATGTATCCTGTGAACAGTACCAAGCTCTAAGTGATCAAATTCCATTAGTAGTGTTTAATAGCATTTTTCTGCTGCCTCTCATCAAATAAAAGATTAATGCCAGCTTATCTGCAAGTGTCTGATGTTAACAAGTTTTTTGAACTCAAAAATATTCTGTATTTCTACTTCTATACCGATTGGAAAATGGCAACTGGCTAATAGAAAAAGACAACCTACAGATCCGAGAACCTTTTCCGTACATGCCAGGAGACCTCCTTGCCTCTGGGATTCAGGATGGTCATTTTGTTACAGAGGCCGCAGTGACAAAACCAGGATTTTATTTCTACAGTAAACTAACCAAAGAAGAAATAAAGCAAACCTGTCATTCTCATGCAGTCTAAGAAGATCCTGTGTTTATTAAGTCTCTTGTGCAAGAAGGGTTTGCCCGTAAGGTTCAGAACACAGCATGCAAATTTGGGAAATATAATTCATAGCTCTGGAGATTTAATCAAGATATACAAATGTCTATAAATGCCTAGAATATAGCTCTAGCCTTGGGGAAGAATTTGTAAGGGGTGCCAATATCATTCCGTTAGACCTGCTCATCTTTTGGAAGTAAGCTCACGTGCTTGTTGTTTTTCCTTGCACCCACCCCTACCACAGCAGCTCATCTCTCAGGTGATGCTCCTTTTCTGAGCCTTTCATGCTGCTTTAGATTATTATGGCTACAATCCTAGTGCCATTGTGGCTTTTGAAAGATATTCTGCAAGCTGGCTTTCAAAGTCCCGTTTGTATGGAGCGTGCAGAGCTGTGCTGCTGGCACGGGTGGGCTTACCTGACCTCTGGTAGTGAATGAGGGATGACTGGGATTCTGGTACTGAAGAGCTTTAGGCCAGTCTTAGGACAACGATAGAGAAATTCAGTCGTCCACTTGCTCCTTTCAGACTTTGTTCAGCCTGTCATCTTTATTTTGTCAAGAGCAACATTTTCTTTAGATTTGCTCTTGGTTTTATTTTGACAGAATACCTTTAATGCAGAAGGTGTGCTGCTGACTGCCGTGGCTGAGCATCTCTGTGATTCCTTGTCATAAGCATTTTCCAGAATTTTTGTGTTTTAAATGTACCGTTCTTTACTTACAGACCACACATTGGCAAGTTTTATTTGGAGCCTGAGATCTTACTGGTAGATATTTTTCAAAAGGGAAAATTTGTACAAAGGAGTTCTATCTTTTATTAAAGATTTGTCTCCTGTAGTCCTTCCCCCTTGATTTCTATTTGTTGCTAAAACTACTTCAAACAGATCTTTGCTAGATAGTATTTGAGCAAAGTGCAGTGTGTCGCTACAACTTGTCTTGTACATACTGACCTCTAACACACAACTGTCATCTTCCCCTCTCGCCTCCATGTTTATCCCTTTTCTCTGAAAATTGGAGCTTCAGGCAGTTCATTCTCAGGTATTTTATTTTGGTTTGTTTTGCCCATCATGTGTAATAAAGAAGTGTAGCCCGACTTGTATGATGGGAAGGTCACATTGGCACATCTTGAAACCTTTTGAAAACAGGAAGATGCTGTTACTTGACTACCTGTTCTTTATAGAAACTTGTTTTTATGGTATGGAGGATTCTTAGGCAAAAGAAGTAGTTGAGGACTGTGAGCACATTTCACATGTTTACCAATTCTTTATATTCCTATTGAGGAGAAATCTTTGAATACTACTTTATCTTGCAAATAGAATGGTGGAAAAAGTAATTTTTTTAAGGTGAAACCAGTTCCTCTCATACCAGTTTGTGCATGGTGCCATGGAAGCTGAGGAGGTGACAGACAGGGACATACAGTGTTGGACAGGGAGGAATGGTAGTATCAGCAGCTGTTATGGTTTTAATACAATAAAACACAGTCTAAAGCATGGGTGTGCATGCTGGCATTTCAGATCCTCGCCCCGTTCCCTGCTCGCTCAACCCTTCATTCTTTTCTGTGAGGATTTATTTCTTGTGGTCCTACCGAGTGTGTTGCGTCACCAGCAGCGTGTTACTGGGCTATCGCTGCTTGGTTAAAGTGACTCTGTTGGTTTTCATTAAGCAGGAAGAATGCTTTCTTAGTGGGGTATGTGTTCAAAGCCACCTGATGTTGATTAAATTTTAGAAGACTCAAAAAAAAAATTAGCAAATAGCAAAAGGGGGTTACAAGGATGTGCTTTGTAAGGAGTACTGTAACAAACATGCCTGGGAAACCACGCTAATAGTTATTTTTTGGCTACTTTAGGGTTATATTCAATATTGCCCAAGTGAGAAATAACACACACATTTTGAGTTGGACCCTAGGTATTTTAATTTCTGCTGATTCTTTGGTACTGCACACTGATGTGATCCTTCGACCACAAACATGTGAGTGAGTGTGCGTGTGCAGAGTTTGCCTGGCATGCTGGGTCTGCCACGGGTGCAGATCTGTTTGTTGCGTGGGCCGAACATGAGGGGGAGTCCAAGATGTCAAAATACATCATTAAGAATGTTCCAGTCGTGCCTCGGAGGTATCGTGCAGGGCGAGTTGCAGTCGTATTAGCTGCTATAAGTCTATGCAGAGTAGTTTTGCGAATGAGTTGCTCTGTGGTTTGGGAGAGGCTTCTGTGCAACTGTTTCATTTATGGCGTTCATTTGGAGCTTAAGAATAAAATGAAGGTCATGTAGCATTTAAGATGTGTCGCACTATTAATCTGCAATGCACAGAAGATTTCGGCATTCTGCTCTTAGGGTCCATTGTAGTAAACCATTTTCACAAAATGGTTTCAGGGCTGTTTTGATAGAAGAGGAGTTAATTGTGTGAAGGAAACTAGGCAAAATGGGAGAAAAGGATGGACAGAGAGGGCTACAGGGAAGGAAGGAGGGTTTCGGGAGGGCTTTCAAAAGGGAGAAGAGGCTGCTTGCTGACTTAAACTGTTCTCCTGACTTAAGAGAGAAAATGAAGAGAGCAGGAACTCTTTAGCTTTCTCCTCCCCTCCAGCTCTTTGGTGTGAAGCACAGTAAGGAAAGGTTTATCTGTTGGCTTTCTGAAGGGTGAGAGCTGTGGGAGGAGGGACTTTTGATTAGTCCTGAGCAAGAAGCAAGCTGTGCAGTGATGGTGGAGATGCCAGCAGTGAAGACAGCTCTTGGCAAAAGAGCAGGTAAGCTGCTCCATCCTTCCCAGCAAGAGAGCGACAGCAGGTACAGTAGGCTGGGTGGGGAGAGGGGAATGGAGCTGGCATTGGAGCAGTGTTGCACCTGCTGTGATGCGAGTGCTGAGCAGTGAAGTGTGCTTCAGAAGGCAGGTCTGTGTGCAGGTCAGGGCCTGCCTGCCTTTTTCATTCACAGAGGATGGCTATGGTCTTGTTCATTGCTGTTGTGGTTGTTATGAATGATTTGTGAAGTTGCGCACCAGAAGTCTAAGAGTCCTTCACCAAACACACTTCTCTTGAATAATTTTGAAGACTTGTAACAGATTGTTTAGCTGGTAAGCATACTGGAAGTAGAGCTGGAGATAAGACCTGCACTCCTGCAACTTACCTTGTTACTGCATAGTCAACTTGTTTTACTAAGTGTCAGCTGAATTTCCCAAGTCTCTGTCTGTCAGAGGGGTAGCAAAAGATCTACCCCTGTACAGAATGTGTTATAGGTGGTGGTGTTCTGTGTGCAGATGACTTGAGTAGCAGCAAATCTAACGACATAGCACTGTATGTTCTTATAACACAAGCTTTTGGACTAATAAGATCCTCACAGCTGCAGTGCATCCCATAATACAGGAGATGACACTGCTAGGTCTCCACAGGAACTTGGAAAACTTTCTCGTCTCATGACAATGACTGTGGTGCATCCCTTTGGTGAGGGAGGAGTTCTAGCAGAATGGCTGCGTTGAGAAGTACCTGAGAGAAGGACCACGCAGAAGAGAGTCCAGCTCTGCAGTAAAGGCTGCTGCCTTTGTTTGCTGTCACTTCAGCAGGATCTTCTTTTGATTTTACTTGGGACTTTGGAGTCGACTTGAAACACTTGAGTTATGTGAGAATGATGCAATATCAAACCTAGTTCTCCTGTGACTTGCTCTGCTTTCTTAAATGCCTTCAGCATGTAAATGCCTTGGCATGTGTGGGAAAGATGGTGTGCTCTCTGCTGCAGAGAGGAGGTTTCTCAGGCTGGAGTTTGAACACTGTGCGGATGAGAGAAGTGCTGTGCTCACTTCCCATAACTGAAAGGACAAGGCCTGTGAGAATACAGTGGTTTTTCCTTCTGCTTAAGAGGAGTTAATCTTACCTTACTGTGTTAAGCTGAATATCCAGATAGCTCTAGCTCTTGCATGTTTCAGCTTGAACGCTCTATTTTGCTGTAGTTAACTGTTCAGATGTTTCATCAGATTCTGGGCTGGTCCTGTCAGTTACTGAGAGCTGGAGTCTGCCTGTGTGGGAAGCATCATGGTTTTTTGATGCTGCTAGCGCCTCCCAGGTATTCATATTTTTCAGTAAATACTGAAAAAATTCTAGATAACAGTAGTGCTGAAAACCTCAGACTCCTGTTATTGAAAAGAAACTCTCTTCAGCTGTGTTGCCTCAGTCCCTCCCCTGCCTCTCTGATGAAGCCAGCAAGATCTGGTTGGTCAAGCTCCACCTCAACATGAGATAAAACTTCTTTCCTGGGAGAGTGACAGAGCCCAGAACAGGCTGCCCAGATTGGTTGTGGAGTTTCCTTCTCTAGAGACTTTCAAGATCTGTCTGGATCTGTTTTGTGTGGCATGTCCTAGGTGTTCCTGCACTGGCAGGGGGGTTGGACTCAATCTCTGGAGGTTCCTTCGGACCCCTAGCATTCTATGATTCTAAGTAACTTGAGGGCAAGTGAGAATGGAAGCTCAGCTGTGTGGGAAGATGATGTGATGTTTCAGTAGGTGGCAGTCCTTTTCTGAGTCTAGGCCCAGTGGTGAGCCTGGTGTCAGAGGGAGGCAGGGAGAGAGGAAAGTGGAGGGAGCAATGTCTTTCTGTCAGTGCCATCTTGTGGGCCAAGTGCAGATGCACGAGTCTGAGCACTTGTGGCTTGGAAGAAAGAGAGGTCACCCTTCTGGTGCAGAGCAGTCTCTGTGTGGTGTCTTGAGGTGTGTCTGCTCTGCTGGCAGCCTTTGCAGTGGGGAGTGAGGAGAGCCTGCCCGGGCAGCCCAGTAGCCACCTTCTTTACTTGGCTGGATGGGTTAGAGGGAAGAGCTGCAGTGGCCCTGGGAGAGGCAGGCAGGCTGGCATTGTCCCTGGTATTGCCCTGTCCTTTGGGACCAGTGGAGAGGGTGTGAAGTGTTCCTGGAGCACACTCTGCATCCTGAAGGGCTGGGGGCTCATACTCAGTAGCTGATACTCTGATTAATCCTTCTTCCCTCTAAACTTCACCTGAAGTCAAAAACCTTCTTCCAGTTTTGAGTCGTGTGTTTCGTGCAGCATAAAGTCTTACTCTGTTTCATCATCCAGTTGGCTGCACTTCATTGAGTGGAGTATTTAGAAACTATTAAGTAGCAGTTGCTTTTGATTCCTATTTAGAAACAAAACACTGAAAACTGAGCCAAGACCGTGCTCCAGTACAGATCCTTAATGCTGCTTGCTTCACTAGCACTATGAAAGGTAGAGTGTAGTGGTGAAATAAAGGGAAAAACAGGGGGTGAAAGAAACCCAGCAACAAATATGTGCAATTATAATTAATTTTTTTTATTTCATTGCCCCCCCATTGCCTTACTTTTTATCTACCCCTTGCCCATGACTTGTTTTCCAGAAGGAGGAGGGTATTAGAGTGGATATCAGAGAGAGAAGTAGAGGTTGTTAGTGAGAACATGGTGATGACATATTTAATATTTTTTTCCAGATACATAAATGTTAAATATCTTGTGAAATGCTTGCCTCATCAAGTTTTCTCCCTGTGATGTCCTCTCCTGCTTCTCAAGAATCCCTAGGCTGTTTTGCACGGTGATTTTAGGGAATTACCTGGAAGTGTCAGCAAAAGCAGTAGCTCTTGTCCTTTTAGCTGGTACTTCTGAAAACCAAGCCATTGCCCTAGTTTTAAATTACATTACTTCTCCCTTTTTTCTAGATCTTCTCCCATTTCCCCAGGAAGGGGAGTGAGCTGTTTGATTCCTTTATCTACTTTGATCAGTCAGTAGATAAATGGAAGGGGGTTGTGTGAGGGGCATTTTTCTTTAAGTGGCATTTGCAGTATTATAACACATTAAATAGCCCTCAGTTTTTAGGGTGACTGAAGTGTGCTGAGATTTGACTAAATGGCACTCTGGTCTCTGTGCTGAAAGTACTCTTTTTTTCTTTCTTTTTTTTTTTTTGTCAAGTTCCCTTTTGCAAAGCGTTAAGAATGAGGACCTTGGATGTCCCAGGGCAGCAGTTACAGTGCTTTCCCCTCACCAACCTGCCTGGCAGCAACTGAGCATAGCAGAGTGCAGCTTCCAGGGGTGATGAGCTGCTTCACACGTGGCAGTGCACTAGGCAGCTTCCTCCAAGGCCAGGAGAGTGCAGTTGAACTGAAATACAGTGGCATTGTTGGTGGCTCATTCTAATACTAACTGGTGGTGAAGTTACAGGTGACGCAGGGGCCAGTGTTACTGCTGGCTGCTGCCAAAAGCAGGGGTCTGCTTCCACTTGGCTCTGCTCTGCCCTCCCTGCCACGGCACTTTCATCTCCTGCTTGTTCTCGCAGGTGCCAGCTGGCTGAGTAAAGCTGTGAAAATCCAACCTCTTCTCTCACTACCCTCTCAAAAGAAAAAAAAGGAAAGAGGAAAAAACCAACCCCAACATTCCACCATCAACAGCAGAAAATTATGCTTCCCCCAAGCCTACTGCTGAAGGGATGTGAGCCCGGCTGCCTCAGTGCTGGGCCTGAGTGTCAGGGTTGGTGCAAGGGATGAGTTAGGGACACCTGCTAGGAGCAGGACTGCATGTGTCAGCAGATACCTGGATGGAATTTGAAATCCTGCTCCAGTTTTCTAACGCAAGGGATAATTTTTGAGAATGCCTTTGGACAATTGCTCAAGCATCATCTGTATAAGCGAGGGGGATTGGTTTGGTTGGTCAGGAACCAGAGTGGTGTTAAGATGTCCAGCACCCTGGTTTAGATTGGTGTGAGCTGTGGTGGAAACACCTCTAGAAGGGCATTCACCAATTCTGTGTTTGACTTCCCTCACAACTATGGCAGCAAGCAAGTACTGCCTGTTATTTTTACTTCATCTAGATGAGTTTATGCTGTGTTTCATGTTTATTTCTAATGAAATACGAGCAGAAGCACCCCTTGCTTTATTTTCAGATTAACTGACAGACTCCCAGTTAACTCTTCATTGCTTCCTTGCTGGCCTCTGGATGGGTTAGAATTACATTTTCTTCTTCTTGCAACTGCTCCCTGGATCAGACAGAGTTGGTTAGTTGGGTGACTGTGGCACAAAAGATACAGAGGGGAAGGGAGGGGACTGGAACCTCCTCTTCTGGCAGCAGCAACCCAACCTCAAATAAAGATCTTTCTTAACTTTTCAGCTGGATCTGTCTGCTCCTTAAATGTATTGAGTTAATTCAGTCAATGGGAAAGGGGGTGGAATTTATCTTCCCCTGGTCCCCCATTTTTTTGAGCTTCAATTTTACTCATTAATTAAGAAAAAGTTCCTAATTCTAAAATATGACAGCAGAAAGTGCGTAGAACAGTTTGTTTTAAATCAGCAGCCACAAATACTACTTCCCATTTATTAAATTATCTGGTTTTCCCTGCAAAAACATGTTGAAACACTTTTTTTTTGGTGTGTTCTGTATGTTTATTAGCAACATAGAGTGCTTTCAAAATGTACACTTTAACTACTGTGCTTTGTCTAAAAGCAGCCTCAGTGCTGACACGATTAATTATTTTATGTCACTTGATCAAGCTCTTTGTTCTTGCGTATGTTAAAACATTTAAGTGTGTGGAGATGGGGTAATCTCCCTTTTTTTTTCTTCCTAAAAATTGATACCCAATGTTTAGGAAAGCTCTTGAACTACAGATATGTAACAGGATGTTAATCTGTACTAATCTAATACTTTTTTGAATAAACCATTTAAATCTATTCACCCTGCAGGCTTGTGAGTAAATTATAAGTAAATTAAAAGAAAATGCATTTCCAGACCCTTTGCTTCAGGCTAATCCTTCACCCTGGTGTCACATGAATATTTTGCAAAAGATAACTTTCATGTATAAATGCACCTAAAGTATTTTCTGTTACTTGGCAGATGAACTGAAAGAGCAATTCTTCATTGTTAATATACAAAGTTGTTGTAATTAGCTGACTTTGATATTGTAAACTGATGATAGTTAAATTGACCACATCTAGGTATTATTTATGGCTTAAGTTAATTAGCTGGAGTGGAGGGCTCTGCAGTTTCAAAGATGGCTGTCAGCTTGTTGATTTCTTTACTGCCTGTACTTGCTTATTAAGATGGCTTATCACTTAATTTTTTGTTAATATTACTTGCTAGAAGTACAGAATTTTCAAACGTCAGTATATCATTCAGAATTAGATGAATGCTTGTAATTTTATTTATAACTGTTGTCAGCAAATGCAGATGAAAATGTAGATGTGCCTTTAGAGAAGCCTCAGAATCTCATCTCTGGGAATTACTCTGAGATAGAAATGAAACAATATTGTAGCTTGAAATGTCTGGGTTGGAAGGGACCTCCAGAGGTCATCGAGTCCAACCCCCCTGCTGAGAGCAGGGACCGCCTCAACTAGAGCAGGGTGCTCAGAGCTCTGTCAGCCCCACCTTGAATGTCTCCAGGGATGGGGCCTCAACCACCTCCCTGGGCAACCTGTTCCAGTGCTCCACGACTCTTGCTGTAAAGAACTTCCTCCTTATTTCTAATCTAAATCCATTCCTTTCTACTGTAAAACCACTGCTCCTTGTCCTTTCACTCCAGGCCTTTGCCAACAGCCCCTCCCCAGGCTTTTTATCAGCTCCCTTCAGGTCCTGGAAGGTGGCTGTTGGGTCTGCCCGGAGCCTTCTCTTCTCCAGGCTGAAAAATCCCTTCTCCCTCAGCCTGTCCTCATAGGAGAGGGGCTCCAGCCCCCTGATCATCCTTGTGGCCTCCTCTGGCCCCGCTCCATCATGTCCATGTCCCTCCTGTGCTGAGGGTTCCAGAGCTGGACGCAGTATTCCAGGTGAGCTCTGACCAGAGTAGAGTGGCAGAATCCCCTTTCTAGAAGTGGGGTCCTTACCTTTGTCTGTTCTGGAAAAGCACTTCAGGACCAGAACAACAGTGGATTTAACTTCTGTGCACTATGCTTTCCTCAAATCCGTTCTTTGTTGTGGATCCTACTAAGGCTTTGACCAAAGAAAAATTACTATGCTGCAACCAAAAAGCTTTATTGGGCCCACTCTGTATGTGTTTTGTGATAACAGGTAATTGTTTGGTGTTGTGTAGGAACCTTGCCTGTTTTCAGCTGGAGGGCTATTCAGTGCTCTTCCTTTGTTCATTCAGTGGTCTCTGACTTTTCTTGGGTATGATTTAAGTCTTAGTTTGGAGACAGAAATAGTAGCTTCTGTGTGGATATTCTGTGGTGGTTTTCACAGTAGTGTCAGCTATTTACAAACTTTTTTTGGTTTGGCTTGAAGACACTTTATGGAGGAGCCTTGTTATCCCTATTTCGCAGCACTTGAGCTGCAGGCTGCTCCCGTGGACCTCAGCTGCAGCTCTGAGTGCTGGACACAGCACAGAGGCAGAGGGCAGGCTGCGGTCCTGGGGTCTCTTGAACCTGTTGTGGCAGCGCAGAGGCAGTAACTCGTGCTCGTTCTGCACAGCCCTTGCCCTTTCCATCTTCTAGTGTGGGTGCTTGGCAGACTCTGAGGTGAGAGTGCAGGGAGGTGGGCTGGTAGAAGATAAGTAAACCTACTAACCCCCTGTGTTTGTCACTGAATTTACTTATTGTGAGGCTCAGAAGAAAGATGGGGCTGGTACAAAGTAGGGAAATAGTTGCAGTGCTGCCTCAAATTAATTTGAACTTGTTGGTTTAAGTCAAAACCTTGGCTTCTGAGCAAATAGGGAGACAAGCAATAGATCAAGTCAAATGAGATGACTTTTTTTTGTAGTTATGTGGCAGTGTTGTGGCAGATAAAGGGAATTAATTTCCCTGTCCTATAGGGAAGAGATTTGGGGCTGGGGAAGATGCACTTACCAGTAAGTCTCAAGGCTTCCTGACTGATCCTTTGACCGGCCTTGCCCTGGGTACTGAATGGGGACAGAGATGTCAGGGGAAATGGTAATAGCTGATTATTGTGCAGTGGATATGCAGGTTGTCTTTAGGTGTTGGTAGATTTTAACAAAGGGGGGGGCAGGGAGAGGGGAAAGCTCGCTGTGGCAGAATGCTTATGTGTGGGAGCAGAACTGCTGGCTCTCCTGCTCAGCCTCTGCACCTGAACTGTCAGCGTGTCTGCTAGTGCTGTTAAACTCGTATTTCTTCTTTGTGCCAAGCTGGGAAGAGATGGGCACATTCTCAGCTGCTGCATTTTCTAAGTATTTGTTGGTAGCATAGGGATGACATAATTTGGCTTTTACACCAAGCTCTTGACAACTGTTTCTGTTTCTCCTCTCCCATTCTCCCTTTTTTGTTGGCTTTGTTTTCTCACTTGAGTTTTGAGTCCTCATCTTCCTTTCTGCACATTCTCACGAGTGCTGTGCTTTGCTTTTTCCTCTCTCCCGACATTTCTAGCCCAGTGCTAACTGTCCAGCCCTGATTTGGTAGTTCCCGGAGACAGGTCAGTGTCACCTTTGCTCAGAGAGAAAGGTATTTTACTGCCTGTTCCTGCTACTTAGTGTAGGCCAGTTTTGGTGCTAGTCAGGCTTTGGAAGAAGCAGAGAAGCTGGTGGGGTGATGTAGTACTGCAGTGCTCAGCACTTCAAATGGGCTCTTGCTGGTTTTGCTTCAGTCCTGCAAGTCCTGAAGCTGGATTGAATTACACCTCCCTGCTGCCTGTAATTGCTCTGAAGTTTAGTCTGTCTTGGTAGTAGTTAAGGCAGGTCTTATCAAGGAGTCTCCTCACAGCCTGCTGAATACTAATAGTTTCACTAGATAAACTGCCCAAGTGAAGTAATTATATTTTCATGGCAAGGTCTACCCTCAGGTAACGGTGGTGATGCTTGAAGTGAGCTACAATGGGGTTTGTTTGAAGTAATCCTGATTTTAATATTAAGACAACTTTTTAATCTTTGTGTGTTTTTTTTGCTTCTGTAGAATACAGAGGCTTTGTAGTCCTGAAGAGGAAGCCTCAGGTGCCCTTCCTGTGAGTTAATGAAGGACATGAAATTCCCCTCACAACATGAAACTCTCCCCCTTTGTTTTCCTGCCTTTTTAAAACAGTCTGTTCAAGGGAATTTATGCAAGCTGCCACAGCCTGCCTTTTGAGGCAGTGAGCTGTGGCTTGTTTGACAGCCAGAGAACTTCTTGCTCGAGCAGCTTGCAGAGAGCACAGCTGCTCACCTGCTTCCTTGGCTTGAAAGGCATAGGGACAGGATACCTCAGCCAGTAGTTGGGACAGCAGGGTGGCACTGGGAAGGAGATAATCTCGTGTTGGAAGATGCAGTGACTTCATGTAGGAACGTGTAGGTTAAATTGTGTGGAAACCACTAGGATTATGGAGCTTAGGGTGGTGAGTTGCCATGAAGCAGAACTTGCCTGGCTTTGGTACCATCCAGACGTTGCATTACAGCTCTATTTGAAGCATGTCGTAGTAACTCTGTATTAAAAGATGGTGTAAAGTTGGAGATTATGGTGTGAATATCTGTGTTGAAGCAGCTGTTTTTATAGCTGATAAAAGGGACTGTGAAAGCTCCCTCTGTGCGCTCTTAAGAGCCATCCTCATAGCTGAGTTTGTCTGGGTACCCTAAAGCTATGTTGCAGGGTACTAAATAGGAGGAACAGGTACTGTGCATGTATTGCTTTATCAGGCGTGTGGTGTTGGGCAACATACCAGTCTTTGTACAAAATAAGGCAGGCTATTCTGTAAGCTTTGCAAAGGCTTCTGTAAAACAAATCTGGCTTGGCAGACTGATGGTACAAAGCAAGCATTTTTAGTCTGTTCTTACAAATGTGAAGTGCTAATAGTCATTTTATAGGTCAGATTTGCTTGGACCCAGTATGTTTGCTTTCAGAACTACCCTCGTTACTTCAAAGACGTTAGAAAGTATGTTCACTTGGAACTGTTTGCTAGGAGCTTGTGTTCTGTTGGAAAACTCCAGTATTGTTCTAACTTGTTAGCTTTGCATTGTTTCTAGCAATGCATCTGAAAGGGTGTCTCACCTGCAGAAGAATTTACTCTTGTTTGCTTGTGTGGTGGTGGTGGTGTTGCTTTGCTTTGTTTTGGAACACAAGTCGCCTTCTTGATGTTGTCTTCCCTAAAGGTAACACACTTGCACCACTAACTTCTTCAGAGAAAGTTGCTGGAGATACTTGAGCAATTCTGCTTTGTTGGAGCTATGTCTTTGCCTTTTTAAAATACTTCTGGAGCATCCTGTTGGAAAGATATGCTTAATTTCTCATCTTCCTTCTAGAACAGCACATTTTACTCCTTTATATTTTAATTTAATTTCTTCCTGCTTGCAGCATCTGGTATCACTTGTTTTTCATATGAGAGGAAGCAGCAGTACTTAAGAAAGCAGTCAGAGTTGGCAAACTTTTATTGATTGGGAAAGAAGAGGATGCACCTTCAGGAGACATTTGGATTAGGCAGAGATGGATAAAGTACTGAAAATGACTGCTGTTGTCACCATTATAGATATATGGAGCAAACGTGGTCTCCACATGGAAGTTTTTGTACAGCTGAAGAGGGTTTTGTTGGCTTTTGCCATGTGCAGAGCACCATGGTAGATTTTTGCATGTGTTGATCTCCTCTGAGGATGGATCTTTATGATCACTGCCCTAGTTACTGCTTTTAATGCACAACCTCATCTTTTTCTATTTCTTTCATTCAGTTGGGAACTTTATGCTGACTTGGCATTTTGTATGCTGTTATGGCAGTTTATATTGCAGAGTTAATCTCTTGTAGAAGTTACGTTTCCAGTGCAGTGTGGCTCTCGTGGTAAGAGGATACCTACTCTGATCTCACGGCTGAATGGTTGCGGTCTAAAGACTGGTGTCGGTCACATCAGCGACCTCGGCAGGCGGTTCACATGTGTTGTTCTGGGGGGCATTCTGAGGAAGATCACAGTCTGAAAAGGGTTCATATGTGCTCTGGCTTTGGCTTGGTCTGAGATTTGTGCTGAATGCCAGAGTGTTACAGCCATGTATGTCTCTGCAGTGATGTCTGTGATGAGTGTGCTTCTGGGGATGTTGTGGCTCCATGGGATTTGGTTGATACCCTTTCTTAAAGTGCTGTGTAAATGACAGTTTCACATTTAAGTGCTTCCCTTCGTTCATGTAACGTTTCAGTTACACTCGAAGCCTCATCCTTAACTTGGCACACTCAACTTTGCATTGGAGAGAATATTGAGCCTTCTGCAAAACTCCCATCAGCATCAGCTCTGAAGATGGCTCAGTGTAATAATCCACTACGTGTTCTTCTAGGCTGGGGCTGGGTTTTGTGGGATTTAAATAGCAAAGATTAAGTGAGGGGAAAAGATCCTATGTGTTAATATAGCGCGTGAAATTTTTATAACAAGGTTATTGCTGCTCTGTACCATAACTGTAACATACTGGTATAGTAATAGGTGGAGCTGTTTCTTCTTGCCAGTCTCCTCGCGATCATTTAAAGCTAGATGCATTTAGTAGCTAATTTTGAAGTGGTGCAAAGTTCACATCAGTGTTTCAGTGCTTCATTTAGTGAGGGTAGCATTCCAGCATTTACATCTCTTACTGCTCAGTACGGTTTGATGCACATCTGCTGCAGCTGTGGGCTGCTCTTGTGAAGAGAAATCCAGACAGTCCGCAGCCTTGGACACAGTCCTGCCACTTTGCTGGTATCAGGCTTGCAGACTGCACGGTTGCAGAGCAAGTTGTTTCAGTGAGCTGATGTTATGGAAAACTGAGGCTGAATAGCTTGCTGTAACTGAATTGACTCACAACTTGATTGTCCTGTTGCCAGATCCCACACTGGCGAGGCGTGAGGGATACACCTGCAGGAGGTGTCGAGTCAGCGTTGTGCCTTCGGGTAACAAGGTGCAGTTGCACTGACCTAGGTTTTCTCAAATTTCTGACAGGTAATTTGTCATGTTCTATTTTGCCATCTTCCAGAATGACCATTCAGTGGCTTAACTCAGCTTTTAAATCCTGTATTAGTTGTAAAATGGTCTGCTGGATGGTTTGGAGAGTTTGTGGAATAAAGGCTGATTATTGTTGCTGAAGCAGTGTTTTACTAATGCGTTTTCTATAGTGACTAAGTTAGTGTAGAAAACTTCTTTTGCTTAAATTGGCTTTGGAGATTAAAAATGTAGGAATAGTTTTATGGTCTTTGACTTAAGTATGACTCTACAAGTTCAGAGCAAAGGTCCATTTGCCTTGTTAGCCTGTGAGAAAAGGGTCTGTAATAGATGCCTGGGAGAAAAGGTGTAAAAACTGGTGAAAATACAGTATGACACCTTCTGTTAAATCTTCTTGGCTTCTGACAATCCCCAGCTGAGGAGCTTGAGAAGTTAAGGATGGTATTGGTATCACTGTGTATTTAACAACTCAATGGACCCACTTCTATGGCTTTTTTTAACAGCTTTTTTGGAGTTTTTTTTTTTTTACCTTCACAGCATTTTCTGGCAGTAAGTTCCAGGGTTAAAATATGCATTTTAAAAACTTTCTTTAGTTTGTTCAGCTGGTGACAGTGGGTGACTTTGTTCTTTTGTGACAAGTCATCTTCATGCTGTACATGACTTCATGTGGCAGGAGTGTACTTCAGTACTTCCCACATTCTCTTTCCAAGATGAACACTTCTGGTTTATTTACTCTTTCCTTTTATGAAATCCATTGCATTAGTTTAGTTGGGTTAAACAGCACACATTTCTGTACCCTTTCTCCTTCCATAGCATCGTGAAGGGCCAGAGCTGTGTTTTAGGTGACAGAGGTACTGTGGGGAATAATAAAAGTCATCTGTTTGCTGCCTCTGTCTTTTCTAATTTTCCAGTATTGTTTCTCTTGGACTTCACGACTTGGCTGATCCTTGATCAGAAGTTGTTAGCTGACTGTAGTCTTTTATTTGTCAGGGGGAGTAGCTAATTGGAACTCCTTTTCATGCAAGTGCAGTGATGAGGTTTGGGATTTTATTATTTTGTCCAAGGGTAGGTTTTTTGCATTTGCTAGCACTGAATTTCACCTGCCACTTTTAACATTTGCTCATCCACAAGATCATATGGTGGCTGTTTACTAGGAGTTCCAGTTTTGACTACTTTGAATAATCTTCTATTCTCAACAAGCGAAACTCCCTCTTTATGCCTCTCACAAAATGTTGTGTTGGGTAGTGCAGGTCCTAAGTCTGATCCCTATGATCTCACTCTGATGCTCCCTCCATAATGAAGCCAGTCGTGTTGTACACAGCCGTTGTTTCGTACTTCTTGAGCACTCTGTATCTTCAGGTCTCCTAGCTTCTGTTACCTTTGTTTAAACCAGACCAACCCTTGATGAGGTGCCTTTTCAAAGGATATTTAGATACGGTGTGTTAAGGGAGCTACCCTCTGTTTACAGCTAATTGCTTCAAACAGCATGGGTGCATTTCAGAAAGATTACTTTCTTGTACTGAAGCAACGTTAATTCTTTTCTATTTCCATATTTATGGAAACCTCACAAATTTTTCTTTATTACAGCTTTTAGCATTTTACCAGGCTTAGGCATTTGATTTACTACTCTGTAGTTCTTTGGATCCCCTCCCTTCTTTCCTTCCTTGATCTTTAAAGGCTTGTTTCGTGTTTTCCACCTTCCATTCTTCTGCTACTAAGGCTGTGCCAAGTGCTGTGTTGCACACTACAGTGAAAATCTCAGTTTGGTTTGGGTGCTTTGAACTGACAGGTATCATGTAGTCCTGGCAAAGCACAAAGTTATTGTGCTTGGTCACTCTCTGACTGTGCTCTGACTTGCAGTGTCGAGGTGAATGGTACTTCTAGCAATGCTGAGGAGGAATGTTGTATTTAAAGGGAATGGAATAGTCTGCCATTTCAAGACTTAGAGAAGCTGTTAAAGTGAAGAAAGGAGACCATGTGAGTTGCAGTTAAATGTGCTGACTCTTCTGTCAAAAGGAAAGTTGTCTATATGAGGTTGACAGACTTTCCGTAGCTGAAGGTATGGAGAAGGTGGGGAAGTTTTCTGGTTTTCCTTACACAGGAGCTAGGGGCTACTCAGAAAAAGCAAGCAATTGGCAAGGTCATAGCAAACAAAATAAAGTGATTGTTTGTGCTGTAAATGAGCTGTGCAAAAAACCTCTTGGTTTTTGTAGAAGTTGAAATTACACCAATTACAGAAGCGACTGGAGAGGTCTAAAAAAAACCTAATCCATTTAAGGCTTTTTAAAAGCAGATTGTTCTCCAGAGTTTGTGTCTTGGGGACTTATTGATTAAGCAGTATTATATAATGTTTGCCTTTCTATATTCTTCCTTATTGGCAACTCTTAGATACAGGTTTTGGGGCTGGATAGGCTGTCGTCAGTTTTTCTCAAGTGCTTGCCCGGATTCCACAGCTGGCATCCCTGGATGCTGCTTGAAGGAGTGTATGGGCCCCTGCTAGAAATGCTCATTGCCAAGAGGAGCAGCTTTAACTCCTGGGTGCTGCCGCATGAGCGGCAAGAGAGCTCACACTGAAGCAATCTTTGCTAGTCACTGCACTGTTAGAACTTGTAAAAGCACAGGGTAGCAGACCTGAGTCCTCCTCAGGAGTGCCCAAGCACTGGTGCCTGTGAACAGACTCGTTCCTGACCTTGCAAGGCATCACCTACCACAGGCATGGACTCTGTTGGTGTTGCCTGAGAGTTTATTTTGGACACCATGGACAACAAACTTACTCAGTTCTAAAGAGTGTGAGTGGACCAGAAGCCAAACCTGCCATGGGGATTGGACCCAGTGACACAGCCAATAAAAAGGCTGCCCCAAAATTTAGAAACAAAAGCAAACAGCAAAACCCAAAGAACTAACGTGCTCTGTCTGACTGCTGTGGAAACCAGGACCTGCATTCTGGATCAGGAACTCTTGGAATAGCTGGTTTCTTGAAAAAGTTATCTTTATTTCTTTCAAATGGTGTCTCCAGGCATTGCTATGAATAAGCAGAACTGGTGTGCATTTCATTTTTGTTGGTGCTTGCAACCTGCTGGAGGGTGTTTTTTATTAACATTTGGAATGTGGAAATTCTTATGGATATTCACATAAAGCATAAGTTTGGATTTCTTATGGAAAGTTATTACTGAATATCATCATGATGCTGGGTGATTGGGCTGGAGGCACATTGCAGCTAAATTGTGTTTGCTTTTTTCTTTTATTTTGTGTTGGTCGATTTTGTGTATGTGTTTGTGGGTGGTTTTGTGTTTGGTGGGTGGTTTGGTGGTTTGTGGGTTGGTGTTTTTCTTTTCTTTTTTTTTCTTTTCCCTCCCCTGTGGAAAAATACCTGAACAACTGTGATGTTTCCCAGCACCTGAAGTCAATCTCTTTTTCCCTTGACAGACAAGATACTTCTCTCCCACGTTTTGTCTGGGGTGCTAATCTCATCAGGTAGTGAACCGGTTTAGCTTGTGAAACTTGTAGCAAACTTCCTGCTTCTTGCTGGAGTAATTTTCTGCCAGTTCAGCTGCTAGAATTGAATTGCTGTGGGGCTTTAATGACCCCCTGAGTGTGAGGTGGTGTTGGAGAAGGGAGTGTGGCAGGCTTCCCTCCTGATGTGTGGGCTTAGGAATCCTAAGCAGGAATGGTTTCCCTACACCTGTGCTGTGTGTCTTGCCCATCAGTGTCTGCCTCACTCCTCATAGGGATGGATGACTTGGCTGCTGGCCTGGCAGCTGCTGAATGCCCTCAAGTTACAGACTGTTGCATAAAATTAGCTTCAGTTTTCTGTCTTCCTCACCTGAAGATGCTGGGCCTTCTGGCTGCCCCACTGCTCCACCAGCCCTGCAACAGGAGGAGAGATCAGTCGAGCAGGTGGTGGCTGAGGCTTGTCCCCAATTCCTGGATAGAGTCCTGTGCCTACTCTTTCAAGGGGGTTTTATAAATGGTGGAGGATTCTGGAGCACATCATTGGAGACGCCTGGGAGAGAGGGAGGGATCCAGCTCTAGGCTCTTTGTTAACAGTATTTGTACTGGCTGAAATAATGATAAGCTATGAAGCAAAAAGGGTTTGCCTGGGAGGAACTTGGGGGGTGCACATGCAGTTTTGTGCTCTGCAGTGAATTTTGAAAATGGAAGTATTGAACTGAGTAATTCTGATCTAGTTGAAACCTGAAATCTTGGGTTTGGGGGTTTGTGCATTTCTGCCAACCATTTTGGAATTCTATTTTTCCAGTTGGTGATTCTAAATGAAAGCTTCAATGGGCTATGTGGAAATTCAGGAAGCCTTTAAATTTTGGCACTTTCCACTCTATATTCAGGAAGCAATTGAGATTTCTGATAAATCCCTCCTTACCAGAAGGCTGTAACACTTTTCCCCCCCCTCCTTTCTTGCATTTCTATTATCTTTTTCCTTCCCCCACTATTTTCCACACATCTAATCACTCTTAGTCAAATTCTGACCCGTGCCAGAAATGTCAAAATATCAATACCCCTTCAGTCTTTCTCCTCCAGCTACTACTACATATTTAATGCTATAAAACTTTTTCCTGTTTCTTCTGCTAATACATTTATTTTAAAAAGTGTGTGCACACAACAAAGTGAGACTCGGAAGCAGGTCAGTGAGCAGTAGGTGAAATGGGACAGTTGAGGTCAGTGGGGCTGTTGGTTGTGTGGCTCTGGCTCTGTCTGTATTCTCCATTGATGCTGAATCTGTGCATCATCTGATCGCTTGGCTGTATGCGTTTGTTCCAGATGAAATGGGAGCATGTGATAGCATTAACTGGCTCGGAGAGCACGTGGTGGTGTAGTAAAACAGCCAGCAGGCTATTTTAGGAGGGCAGATGATAACCTCATGTAGTACAAAATCTTTTTTCAGTAAGATGACTCCTCCCCTGCCCCAGCTCTCTCTCTCTGACCTGCTCCGGGTGTGTCTGTGTAAAGCAGCAGTCTTACCTGTCCCTCATACCTGGATTTGATAGTAGTGACTTCAGCTGGTATTTAGCTGCTGTTTTCACTGGTTGCAAAAGTAGAGCTGGACTGCAGGTGACACTACCCAGAGAAATTTTTTTCCTAACTGTTTTTTAAATATTTTCATTATAGAAACAAATGGGTTTGCTTCAATATGTAGGTCTCTTCTCACCCCATACAGCATGGCTTTTTGAGACGAAGCTGATACTTCAGAAATCAGTTGAGAAATGTTGGCAGAAGGTGTATCTAGACAGAAGGCAGCTGAAATCAGTTATGCAAGCAAACCTTCCTGTGTTTTTAGGTAACAGTATGGAGATGTTCACAGTTTAGCTGAGGTGCACTTCATTGTGTATGTGTTGGTTTAGAAAATAAATGTAGAATTCAGGTATTAAAAGGAGACATCTCCCTTCATAACGTTTGAAACCTAGCTGCAAGTTGCTTGAATATATCAGCTCGCATAGGAACTGGTTTATTCTGAGCCTTAAAAAATTCAGTGTGTGGCTGTTGGGTTCAGTCACTGGCAAACAGCAGTTTGTAGAACCTTGGGATGGGATTCTCAACATTTATGTTTAGCATATGCTTTCAGATCCTGTCCAGATCAATTGGGCAGCCTGTTTTGGTGGTCGTAAAAGCCTGTCATTGTTGCTGTCCTGTCATTTTGATTTCTTCTATGACTTGTGTGATCTGTTTGCGGTCGGTTTTCATGTCTAGTGTTCTCAATACTTTCAGTTAGCATGAAGTGTGGGTCTGGGGTTCGTGCAGAGGCATTTTTTGTGTTGTTCTTTCATTAAGGCATTTTTTCTAACATTCTTTTCAACATACTGTTGGGGAAGGAAGCAAATTCAGGAAGAATTGGTAGATGTATAAAAATGATGGATCCATAATGTACAATTAAGATGGGCAATAGCTTACAGATTCCATTATGGTAACTTTGCTTCAAAGAACAATATTTATCTATAAATTGTGGAGGAGACTGTGGACATCTGCCTGTGAACTTTGTAAGAGTACTTCAGGGCATGATTGACATCCTCTAAACTGAAACTCAAGAAGGCTTGTGTTCTCTGTGCTGTCTGTTGTCATGGTGTTGAACAGGGTTGGTGGAAGGGTAGGTGCCCAGCTGGGTCTGAGGCAGCAGAAGCTGTGGGATGAAGCCACAGCTTCCCAAGCCCACAGTCTGTTACAGTGGTGTTGGTTGGGTTGTGTTCTGTTGGTTTGGGTTGGGTTTTTTTTTAATAAAAAGTGGAGGAAAAAAAAATGCAGCCATTTAAGTGACCGGCCACCCCCATGACTTGCAGTCGTTGGCATCGAAGGTGGATTATAGTCTTGTGAACATGACCAGTTGATACTGTCACAGGCACCGTGTGAATTTGAAAGACCAAAAGCTGCCATTTCTTTTTATTTTTGTAGTTGTAAGTTACAGACAAATTAATTCAAACTAATTTTCAGCATCTGTCTCATAGAAAGGCCTAAAAAATTACTTTGCAGGCTTTCTCTTGCAACACTGGTCTTTAATGAACTCTTCCTACAGGAAGAAACTGGTTTTGTAACGTGTGCCTGCCCTCAGAAGCAGAGGCACAGTGCTGGAGCCGATGCTCACCTTGCTCTTGAGGAAAAGCAAGACCAGCCTATTTCTTTTGACAAACCCTCAGATTAGTTCTTTGGGTTTTGCTGTTTGCTTTTGTTTCTAAATTTTGGGGCAGCCTTTTTATTGGCTGTGTCACTGGGTCCAATCCCCATGGCAGGTTTGGCTTCTGGTCCACTCACACTCTTTAGAACTGAGTAAGTTTGTTGTCCTCGGTGTCTGAAAGAAATTATGAAAGCAGGAGCCTTCCTTTTCACAAAAGGTTACCAACGTGCTGCAGTTTTTCTCTGCTATCTATGCTGATAAGCACCACAGAAGTGTTATGTGTTTTTTTTTCACTGCAGGGTCAGACCACACAGTCGCTTCTAGGAAGAAAAACACTTTGTGACACTCTGGAGAAAGTTCTTGCTGGTTTCTTGGGAGGCAGTTCTGTCAGTTCAGAGACTTGAGCTTTCACCTCTGGGGCATTGCTGGGGCATGTGGCAGGCTTGGTAGAGCAGAAGAGGTTGGAGCAGAAACCCTGCACCAATGTAGTAAATTAATGTAAGTTGTAGCTAACTGGACACCTACCCTTGGAATTCTGAACGTATTGTTGTTTTCCTGTACAGCAGGCCTTCATTTAAGCAGGTGGACATTGTACTTCAAGCCAACTGAAGTGCTTGGGTCTTATTTTTACACTCGATTCAAATGTCTTTGGTTGTTCCATTCTTAGGAATTACACTGTTAGGAGAAGGATAAAGTGGAATTATCAGTTCTTATTTTTAGGAAGAAAAGCTGGTTCAGGAGGATATCCCTCACCTTTGTCTTGCAGTTGTCCCCAAAATGTATGACTATTTAACCCCATCCTTGTTTATCAGATGTTCTGTCAGTCTGTGATGCCTTGTGCACTTAATAGCTGAAAATGAACTTCTAATGTTTCTATCATGGAGTGCTTACTCTGCTTCATAGCAGAACTCTTGCTGTTTATTTCCAAACATGTATTTTGTGCGTATTTTCTTGATTCCGCATCTCCTTACTTACAGTATTCCCCGTGCATTTTTGGCCTGGATGTCCACAGCTGTGGACATAAGCTGACTTATTTTAAGAGAGTATTTTACATAGTTCTTGTCTGTGTACATCAGGAAGAGGTGAGCTTTACTGGGATGAATCCTCCTCGGGGAATGATTCTGGCCAAGTTTCCCTATCGTGGTGCCTCTGTTCCTTGTCACTAGAGGATGCTTATGCAATTGCTTTCAGCTAAGCAAGGGGGTGTAACCTGTTCAGCTGGCAAGTACCAAGGCATCTCAGCTTTAGTGTCCTGATCAAATGTAACTTCTGGAAATTCCATTCCAACAACTTATTTGAGGTAGTCCCAACAGCACTTTGGGGGTAGACCTGCTGGAAAGCAGCCCCACGGAGAGGGACCTTGGCATCCTGGTGGACAATGAGTTATCTATAGGACAGCAGTGTGACCTTGTGGTATCCTGTGGTGCATAAAGTAGAGCGTNGTGCATAAAGAAGAGTGTGTCCAGCAGGACGAGGGATGTTCTCCTTCCCCTCTACTCTGCCCTAATGAGACCACATCTGGAGTACTGTGTTCAGTTCTGGGCTCCCTGATTCAAGGACAGGGAAATACCAGAGAGAGTCCAACAGAGAGCTGCAAAGATGATTAAGAGACTGGAGCATCTCTCTTATGAGGAGAGTCAGATCTCTGAGGCTGTTTAGCCTGGAAAAGAGAAGACTGAGAGGGGATCTTTTTAACGTTTACAAATAGCTGAAGGGTGGGTGTAGAGTAGAAGGGGCCAGGCTCTTTTCAGTGGTGCCCTATGATGGGATGAGAGGTAACGGTGGCAAGGTGAAACATGGGAAGTTCCACTTCAACACAAGGAAGAACTTTCCTGTGAGAGTGACAGAGCCTGGAACAGGCTGCCCAGAGAGGTTGTGGAGTCTCCTCCAGCGACTTTCAAGGCCTGCCTGGCTCTGTTCCTGTGTGGTCTTCCCTGGGTGTTCCTGCTCTGGCAGGGGCATTGGACTGGATGCTCTCCAGAGGTCCCTCCCAACCCCTACCATTCTATGATTCTCTGACTTTTTATTTCTGCCTGTATTTCCAGGAGTGTGAGCTTCCATAAGCCTCAGTACTCTATCATATGCCAATGGATGTCTCTTTCAGCGGTGGCTGAGATGATCACCGTGTCCTAGCATCTGTAAGACTGAAAACCTCCAAAGTGCTTTGGAAGTGCTGTAGGATGAAGGTGTGTTAGATGTAGTTCTTCTGGTGTTCCACAGGTAGAAATTTGCAACAGGCTCGTGGGTTTTTTTATGTGTTTATACAAAGGCAGGCAGTGCTAACCTTTCTGTTTCTAGTTTTTAAGTTATGTCTTGGTTTGCTCTGGTAGTAGTTCATGGTTAAAAATAGCAAATATGACTTTGTTACTAAAGAATTCATCTGAGGATACTAACTTGCTGTGTCTAAAACCAGACAGATTTGGAAAGCTTTGGAAATTGTACAGTTCATCTTCAAAAAGGAGCTTTGTTTATTTCTTTATAGATGTATTTAATTTTTACATGCTGTTTTTGCTGGGGCTGGTGAAAAATAAGTTGGTTTTGTTTAGTTTTGGCAGTGTTTAGACATTGACTTGAAAGAGGTTGCTGAGGTAAAATGTTACGTAGTATTTGAAATTAATGCTCTGCAGAATCATTTGTGCTTTGATGCAGCTGGTTTGGGCAAAAATTCTTGGAGCTGGAAAGCTTCAGTACATCTTCAGGGACTCAAAGCCGAGTTGCTTGTTTTTTTGTTTCACCTTTCCTCTTGGGATCTGTGTTGTGAATGTGTATTTGGATACAGGCACGCACACAGGCGTGGACACAGACACTGCGAACTTCCATATACGTTTTTATTGCTGATTGTGCCTGCTTTTGGGGTTGTAAGTATTACTTGTTGGAGAAAGTAAATAAAGCTTTCTGGGTGGTGGGTTTTAGTGGGTTTTACTGCTGAGGAACAGGTCTCTACAACCAGTAAAATTTATTCCAGATTTCCTTTTAATTTTTATGTATTCTTTGCCACCAAGTGTCCCTTTCTTTTGCGAACTGTTAGCAATCACACAGAAACCTTGCACTGCAGGTCTGTTCTCTCTTATTTTCAACCTTTTTGTCTTGTCTTACTCCTCAGTTTTTAAACATAACTTAATTTCTTCTGGTGGTCCTGTGTGCTGTGCATTATTACATTTGGGCAACAGTATGCTTCATGGAGGTTTCCAGAACATTTGTAATCATCGTGTCTTTTTCCCCCCCTTCCCTTCTTCTCTCAGTTGTCATAGTTCCCTGCTTTTCTTATCTCTCCTTTTACTGCCGCAGCTTTCAGATGATAATGCCCAGCTGGAGGAGCAGCTGCTGCATAACAGTTGAATGAGACTCAGCACTACTTAGACCTGACCTAATGGGAGAATAAAGGAAGAAGTTTGTGCTTTGCATGTAGGCTTACCTATGGGATCTTGTTCCCAGCTTGGGTGTCACCACAGGAAGATGGACTGTGGATAGCCTCCATGGCTTCCCCTCGCCAGCTACTCCACCAGTAGCAATACACCGGCTGTGGTGGCACAACGCAGCAAGGTGTTGGAGATTATTAGTGTTTTTCAAGAAGGTCACCCATTTCTAATCATGAGTTACGTTCTCTTGTTTTGTTTTCCCTGCCACTTATTTTTTCATGCTTACTTGGCCAAAAATGCTCCAGCCTGTGCCCTAGGAACAGGTGGAGTGACACGCTGTCGGTGGTCACGCCGAGCTTTGCCAAGCCGCCCTGCTCATTTCCTGCGGGTGAGCGAGCCAATGTTCCTGAAATCCTGTGTGCTAGGGGCGTGAGGCCGCCCAGCTGAGCCGGAAAGTGTCCTGCCAGCTTGGTACACACAGCCTCGGGGTTACAGCTTATTTTGGGGCTTACTGGTGAAGTCAGCAGCAGCCCTATCTGTGCTGCACAGATGCCTGGGTTCCTCCTAAGGCAGCTCCTCAGCCGCTGCGGTTTGTGGTGCAGGGCTGTAAAGAAAACTGTCACCCTATATGTAGCCAGTGTAATAGTCTAGCAAGGAAATTATTATTAGAAACCTTTCTATTTTATTTTTAACCAGTATGTGAACTTTTCTTACTGTGACTGTTAGACACAGCCTTACTGGTGGCTCAAGGATACAGGCAAGTTAAGACTGGTAGAAGATGTATGAAGAAAAAAACCCCTGTGTGTGGAAGATTGGCTGAATCACCCACAATTATTCTTTTTTAATTATTTTTTCCCCCCTCTCTCCAGTTGTAGACCTTGCCTTATCAGGAGAAGTACCTCAATTTCTTTCATCACTGGCTTAGGGCGTAATGGGCTCAAAGGGGGGAAATAAAGTAGTGTAAGGGATACCTGAGGCCCTGAAACTGACTGATTTGAAGAAAAGAATGCTGCTGCAGCCTTACTCTGTGCCTTAGTCTGCTCACCAGGTATATTTGCAATGTTGTGTTCTAATTCCTTTTCCTTTCCCTAATTCCTCAGTTAATTTTTTTTTTTCCCCTTTCAGTAAATACTGGCTGGTGTGGGAATATGAGGGATGAGTGTTGTTAAGTTAGTTTTATTTCCTTATTGCTATTAGATCATAACCACCATTTGAATAGAAGTCTTCATCCACTGAGGGCTAGTTGTGTAGATGACTTAAAATTACCTGAATGTATTGTGATGGCTTGTTTGAATGTGATGGAACTTAAACAGATGCGTGCAGAGGTCAGTCTTGTTCTGAAATGAGAGGATGGATTTGGTGGTTGAACAACCAGTATGTACATGAAATGGATCTCTGAGGCTTTTCGTTTGGTGTTTTAAGGAATGTCAGTGATGAAAAATTGAATGCAGCTTCTACAAAATTAATTTTAAAACTGGTTTATTAATAGGCTTTAATACAAATGTGGAACAGGCATCCAGTGTACACCTTGCTGAAGGGGGTTTTCTGCTGCTGGTACTCAACCATGTTAGTGAACATTCGAGAGTGACCTGGAAGAGGTCATAAAATTGTTATCAATAAAGTTTACAGCCCGTTGGAAACTGAGGGCCAAAAAATGCAGGCATAATTTTGAAAAGCCAGGCTTGTATATTTGGTTGATGGGGGTTGTGGAAAGGGAAGCCAGAATGTTTTTCAGGGTAGGCAATCAGCAGGCTTTGGCAGTCGGTGTCCTGTGGCTGGAAGGGCCAGGGTGCTCTTCAGTGTTACAGACAAGGCAAGATCCCTTGTTACTGGGCGGTTTGGAAGTTCCTGAATGACTCTCATGTCAGGATAGGATGTCTTAAAGAATTGGTTCTCGCAGCTGATCTGTCCATAAATATCAGAATGAAGATCTCAGTCCACATGCAAGTAGGGCTTCTTTTGAGAACCTGGAGCAGACTGTTTTGTCTGGTAATCCCATGGAAACTTCTCTTAAAGCACCTTGATGCTTTTGCTCATGTCAAGACTTCAAATATATTGTGAAATGACCAAACCATCACCACTTTTTTTTTTCCATTATTTTTTGGTGGGGAGTTGTGTGGAGCTTTTTTTAAATTGTTGTTGTTGTTTTGGTTTTTCGTTTGTTTCATTTTTAGTATGGTTTTTATAATCAAGTAGTTGAGTTCATAATGAATTAGCCTCAAAACTTTAGAGCACCCAAGGTGGTTTTTTTTCCCCCCCTCACTTCATATGAAAACACTTGTTAGGAGAAAAATCTCTGGAGGGTATCGTGTTGCCCTCCCCCTTATCAACAGCTAGTGATGAGCATAGTGGCCATGAGCGTGCTGAGGGTGGCTTCCTGCTGGAACCACTTTACGTAAGATGGCAAGGAAGCAAACGTTTCTTGCATCCTCCCATTGTGTAGCTTCCTGTCAAGTAGCAGACTGCACGCATGTCCTGGATACAGGCTTTTTTATGGCACTGTATGTGTTGGGATGATCCAATCACATCGTTCTCGGTGTCCCCTGTAGTGTCAGCATAGCGGAAAACGAAGCTTCCTCGCATCCTGTTGTTCTCCAGTTAGCCTGACTTTGGAGAGCTCTTGGCTCTGTCAGAATCCAGAATGAAGGTGAGCTTAAAATGGATTTAGGGGGTTTGGGTTTGGCTCGTTTGGGTTTAGTTGTTTGTTTGGTTTTGTTTGTTTTTTTTTTTTTAATTTAAGTTGTAGTTTATCACCTTTTTCTTAAGCATTCCTTTTAAAACAGCTTCTCTCCCCACCGCCCTGCTACCTTTCCAGTGTCTGCACAAGCGCCAGTGTCTCATGTATTTCTGTTTTTAGGATTACCATTGTTTCAGGATTCTGTTCATACTTCTAGTTTCCATGTTTAAAAACTACCACAATAAGCATGTAGCTAACAATGAAAGCTTTACACTCCCGATGCTTTCTTGTTGCTTAACAGCCAAGTTTTTTCCCCCAGTTTGAGCGGTGGTTAGTGTAATGCAGAACCAGACTGGAGATCAAAGCCAAGTTTTATGTTTTCTGCTGTCACCTTACTGGTGTCTTTTTTTCTCACTTCTGTTTATTATAAATTGTGCTATTAATAAAACTTCACGTATCTTTATTTTTGTAAAATAGAAGTATTTCTTATGTATGCATAAAAGACATGAAGTAAATAATCTTGAAATACTTCCTCATGTTTCAGGGAAAACCCTACAAAATTCACATCTAGGAAATTCCTTAGTCCCTTGCCTTACTTCTTAGGGCTTCAAGCAAATAGGAGTAGTCTTTAAATCCTCCGTAGCCCAATGATTTGATTTTTTGATGTGAGCTGTAGCAGTGCCTCTGGCTGCTCGATTCCGCGTCTGGTCGGTGCGTTGCTGTGCTGAGCTGTATCCGTGTTACCTGACTTGAGAGATGGCAGCACCCGTATAGCTGAGCTAAAACTCAGCTTACAGGGACCAGAAGTGATCCTCAGTCTGAGGAGAAAAATGTGCATGTTAACATATGCACAGAACCTCAAATACTGTGCATACTTGGGGAGCTTTTTTCCTTGCTGAGTAATACTGTCATTAAATGTTTCCTAAATCTGCTCTGCCTTTGTCAGTGTATCACATAACCGTGTATCACACAAATGGTGTGGCAGCCTCTTCTGTGGTTACTTTAGGTAGCTTTCATGAAAACGTTCCCTTCTCTCGGGTTCAGCTAGCCTTCCTTTGTCCCTTTCTCCCTTCTTCCCTGGGAACACGTTTTTTTCCACTTCTGCCTCTGAAGCCTGCTTTCTGGGGGTATGGACTTTCTGATAGTGCCTGGGGGACAGGTCTGTAACCAGGAAAATATACAGGGTTTTCTTGACTTCTTAGATAAAACCTGCTACACTGCAGGAGAAGAAATCTGTTTCCTAGATCAGTTGGAACAACTGTACTAGCTGTCTCTTGCTGTCCTCTTTCTAGTCTTGCAGAAGGGAGTACTGTGACTCCTTTCGACCTGTGCAGAATCTATTGCGAGTGCTATTTCCATGACACTTTGAATGAGTGTTTCCATTACCTCAGACAAATATTCTGGGTCTTTTTGTTTTGTTTTGTGTTTGGTGATGTTTTTTTGGTTTATTTATTTTTTTATTTTAAATCTTCTCTCTTTCCCCCTGAAAATCCAGATGTTTAATGTCATTGCTCAGTGCTTGAAAATTGCCAGAGTGTTTTCTACAAGATAGTTTGAGGTTTAAATCTCTTTCCCACAGTTAAAAATAAAATAACCCTCAGCTTTCATCCATCCCCCTTCCCAAACTTATTTAACGTATCCAGCAACTTGACTCTCTGTAAAATTCATTATTTCTCATGAAAGCTGCTTTCCTTTGCTCCCTGTCTCGCAGAATAGAGAGCTAGCATGTATGTCCTTGTAGCACTTGAAAAAGTATTTGTAGTAATTTTAAAAGTACTTGATGATTAATTGGATACAGTGATTGTGAGCTGCTATGGAAAAAGAAGACTATGCCAGGAGTAATGGTACCCAGTAACCTTTTTTACCCCAAATGTCTAGCGAGAGCTTCTCTCTTTTGATATTCTGTTTTATTCAACTTTCCTATAGTTTAAATGACACTTGATATTTTTAGCTTTGATTAATTTTTAAAATTTTAAAATATTTATTTTAATTTTTTCCCCCACCAAAATGTATCTGGTTTAATATTCTTTATTTAAAAACAAGCTGGTTTTGGGTGGTGGTGTGTTTGGTTTTTTTATTTCTTTGTTTGTTCAAAGGGAAGAAACCACACAGTTTTCCTGGTCCGTAATAGCCACAGAAAAGATTGATACCTTAATCAGGCAACAGCTTCTGCAGTCATGGTTTGCATAGTAGCACATAAATGTGGAGTTCCGTGGCTTATTTCTACAACTTACTGCATGTTCTCCTGTTTTCAGACTTTTGATGCAAATGACCTGTATCAGGGACAGAATTTCAGCAAAGTTCTCAGCTCTCTCGTGGCTTTAAACAAGGTGACTGCAGGTAAGTCAACTCTGCTCTGTCCTGGTGCTCGCTTACAGTTACCTGCAGCTCATGTCAGTGTATGTTCATAGCAGCTGCTACATGTGTGAGAGTGTGAACGTGCACAGCACTTCAGGAGAGTCTTTGCTGCAGTTCAGGTTATTAAGACTTTGGCAGCCGCCTCTCTGGGTTCTCTTGTCTCCCCTGCTGCAGGAAGCTCTGCAAGGGAGCTAAGCTGACAGAACACTTATAAAGAAGGCCAGTGTTGGTGCAGGGTTTTCTTCGCAGTTTGAAATGCTAAAGTTTTCCTTTTGCTCCCCTATGTCATTCTTATATTTGAGCCATTTTGTCAAGATGTTTGCTATTCCCTCACCACTCTCCATTCCCCAGCACCATCCTTTCTGGACAGTAACAAAAGGATAGCCAAATGTCTTTGATCTCTTAAGCCGTGCATGTTTCACTGTGGGAGCAGCTACAAATCACTAACTGCTCAACTCCAGTTCCTTAGTGTGAGGGAGAGAGTTGTAGAAATAGCATACAGGTGAGAGGTGGCCATGCTTCATTGTATGGTGAGATTGAGTATTTCAGGACATCTTCAAAGCTGCTGTACACTGACCATAGCTGCCTTCTAAAAAGGTGACAAAGTGTGGCAGTTTGGCCCAGGCTTCAATAGGTTTGTATCCACATCCCACGGCTGCAGCTTGCTTAGAGAGGGCCCAGGCTGATCCCTGTCACTGGGGGAGAGTGGTGGTCTGGAAACCAAAAATCAAAACCATATGCAAACTGTGGTGTTGCCTCATTCCCAGGAACAAGCAGAGCTGCGTAAATCTTCCTGCCCAGCTGTTCTTCCAAACAATTTTCTTGAATTGGGTGACTGTAGAAGGCAGTTTATGCCATCTCCCTGTTCAGTACAGAAGGATGGCTTTCAGATCTTTATCTGGGTCTGCAAGAATTTCAGGTGTACACCTGTTCTTCTGCAATGGATGGCGTGTGAATCGTGGGCATAAAGGCTGCTGAAAGGCTGCTGTGGATACACGTGCCATCAAATTCTTAACTCCAGGAGCGATGGCATCAAGGTCCCAGTTTCTGTTTGTAGACAGATAAGGGGAGAGGAAATGGTATTGGGAGGCGGAGATAAAAGAAAGGTGTTACAAACCCTGGAAATCTTTGGATGGATGGAAGAGTAAAGCTGCTGAGAAAATGACCAAATTAATACTTGTCAAACATGCGTGTTCTGTTGCCATTCAAGTTTTGTGAGGGTTTTTTTTGGCAGAGTTGAAGTTTTTCTGATAGTAGTTCCATGGATTCTAAGTAATGTGTTTTAGGATTGCCCCGAGGCTGGAACACACTGCCATAAGTCAACCTGTTGTGCTTTCCTAGGTGAACGGTGTCGGGGTAGAATGCTGGATTTGGTGGCATGTCTCTTCTGCTTGACTGAGTTAAGAAATGTAGCAAACTGGACATAGAGATGTTTCTGGTTGTTGTTAAACCTTAAGTTCTATTCGTTAGTGATGGTTATGGAAACTTCAGAGTTTCTTTGAGCATTACAATTAATTAAAGTTATGATTTACGAATGAAGCCCATGATCTAGTCCCATTTTTCTCATAGCAGTTTGCAAAAACAAAGATGTCCTTTCTGTAATGAACTACAATAATCAGTGTTTGTATTGATAACGTAACCTTTAAATGCTCTTAAGAAAGCAAGTTTACAAAGTGTCAGGTCTTTGACTTCAACGTGTAATGGTACTATCCATACAAAATAAGCAGCGTAACATGAGTAGTTCTAATACTGCACTATATGGCTACAGAGTGTGTGTTTGTAGTTTGTTTTTTCTGAAGGACAACAATGACTCATTTAAAAAGATGCACCTGACGAAGGTGTCTTGCACCCAGTCACTTCAGACTTGGAGCATCCTTTGTCAACACTTCTCTGCTTGTTGTTGGTCTTGAACCCTTTGGCCGCCTCTTGTACATGAGCTGCTGTTGGATGCTGTGCTGAAGTCAAAAGGCTCTCCAGCTAAAATGAATCGAGCTGTCCCTTCAGGTTTGATGTGGAACAGCAGATACACCTTTTCCACCAGTCTCCTTATGGAACTGAGCCTCTGTGTCATTTCCCTTGAACCAAAAATAACTTGGATTTGCATAATTGTGGCCTGCTTTTAGTCTGAAAGTACCTAACAAGTACCTAACAGGTACCTAACAGGACTGCAGTTGTGTAGGTGTAGCTCTGATATGGAGGTCAAGTGTTGGAAGCAAAGCAAACTACCGGGAAAGAGTAACAGAAGCATAAACATCAGGAGAGCAGTTGGGAGGCTTGTGTAGTCAACTGAAAACATCTGAGTTTGGGACAAACTACTGCAGTACTTTCAGGGCTCCTTGAAGCTCTGAATGGTTTCCTTCTGTTTGGGCAAACATGAGGAAGAGGAGTGACTCACCGTGCCCATGCAAAGGAGCAGTGTCTGCTGTAGCATGTCACCTGCACAAGGGCCCTGGGAGCATCCCCGTCCTGGGGGCTTGGCCAGGGTGTGGGGTGAGCCCTGGCCTGCTTCTCTGTTCATGCCTCCCAGCCCCCAGGGACCCCAGTGACACCCCAGCAGCATGTAACGCTGCTCTTCGGGTGTGCTTCTGGGAGTAGAGACAAATGAAAGAGGGCAGAGGTTTTGGGAGGGTGTTGGGTGGTTTTGTTTGGTTTTTTGAGTAAGTAGCTTTATTTCCTATTCCTCCTACCAATCCCTCTTCCTCCAAAAAAGAAAAAATAGCTAAATTAGCAAAAAAGGGATGAGACAAAGGAATGCAGGAGAGAAAAAAAAAGACATTGGAAGGAATGTTTTAATTGAGAAAGAGATGGGAGGGGGGAGAGCTAAGAAACAGATGTGGCTGGCTTCACTTCAAGCAAGTTTTGTGCATTCTAAATTCTTGGCCACTAGCTAAAATGGTGCTGGTTAATTACCTTTAAATAGACTGGTAGTGAGTAGGGATGGTGAAATACAGTCCTAACCACCCTCCTCCTAACCAGCTCATATTGTCTTCCTGTCTGGGGGGAAGAAACTGCCAGTGTCTCGGCATTTCAGCATAATTATGACTTTATTTTTTTTAATCTTGAATTACCGAGCAGCTGCAGATACATTGAATTTGCTTTCAGCACATGAATTTACAGAGGTAAAATGAAGTTACAGATTTCTGAAATTCTAATGTTTACTTTTTTTCCTTCCTCCTACAGACATAGGGCTGGGCAGTGACTCTGTATGTGCACGTCCCTCATCTCATCGGATAAAATCATTTGATTCTCTGGGATCCCAATCTTTACACAGTAGAACTTCAAAACTCTTTCAGGGGCAGTATCGGAGTTTGGTAAGTTCTAGAAGAAATGAAACATGCTGGGGTGTGATTTATCTGTTGAAATTTTTGATGAGATTTGTAAGTCAATGACAGCGTAGCGAAGGAACTGTTTGCTCTCACCACTGTGTTTCAAACCTGTGACATAGGTTGGCAGTGCAGTATCAGTAGTTATTCCTGTTTTCTGTTATGTTTTGAGGTGAATCCTTCAGCTACCCTCCAGGTAACTGAGTGGCATGGGCAGTTGTTTTTGAAGTACAGCTGAAATCAAGACAGAGTACTGCATAGAAAATAATTGTGATGAAAGGTTCTTTGAGTGACTAAAAGATTTGCCAGGAAGGTTCAGATTGCTACTGTGAACTGCTTTTCCCATGCCTGAAGGAGGCTATTTGGAACTACGTGCTGATTGCTGTGTGAAACTTGAAACACATTGCTCTGCTTAAGGTTTCTTCGGTGTGGTTTGATGTGTTTCTCTGGTAGCAGAGCCATAGGCCACTAATTCCAGCTCCCAGTCTGCTGTTCACAACTCACTCAGTTTTGCTGATGCAGCTGTTTGTGGGTCTAGCTGTTACCTGCATCACTCAAGTAATCAGTTTTAAATATTTCTATCCCTTTGGTGATCTGAGCAGCTCTGCGGAAGGTTGAAAAGGGGGAGAGGGGTGCAAGAAGGAAGCAAAGGGAGCTAGTGACCAAACCCAGGAAATGTGTAGTTTGATTTTCGTGCTGTAGATGATCAGTTTGGAACTTTTCTCACTAAATTTGTACTCAGTTTCTTCTACTGGAGAGTCATTCTGGCAGAATAAAAGGAATGCAGTTAGCTGATCTCACTGTGCAGTGTTGCTGCTTATATTGTGGCTTTTGACTGTTTACTAAGGCAGAACTTTTCCAGCTGTTGAGCAGGTGCTGTTGTAATTGTTGAACATTGTGATTTACAGCATCTTGGGGCTTTCTGCATGTTTTCAAAGTTGCATTTGCCCTCATTTTCCAACTGCTTCTCAGTCACTAAAAGTCTGAATGTTAAATAGATTCAGTAATATGATTGCTGTGGATACCAATGGTATGAGATCTCAGTGACTCTACGCAGGACATCTTTTAATAATTTCAACTCCATAGACAACATGTAGGTGAAATTCTGCTACCTGGGTAGCTGACTAGGATTGCTTACACAGCCATCTTATCACTGAGGTACTTTTCTCAGTTTTATAGGGATTGATCCTTATGGTAGAAGCAGACACAGTGTATTCTCCTTTTCTCTCAGTTCTAGTGCAATGGATTGTATTTGGATTTTTTAAAGCTGTTCAGGTATTTAGCTTTTTTTAGCTTAAAAGTCTGTCCTAACTCATTAAATGCTTGAATGATGCAGATATTCAGAGGTGACATCCAGGAGCAAGATGCTCAGTTTGAACATTGTTAATGTGAAAGACTTCTTAGAAGTAGCTGTTAACATTTAGTTGTTGTGGTAGGGTGATAATCTGCCTTCACATCTGTCATAGGGGATAAGCATATATATGGACACCTGCAAGTCTGATATGATAAAGACTTGCAGCTTTGCTAACCTTGAGGCACATGATTTGTGAGTACCTACTCAAGGTAGACTGCACAGGTTTTGTGTAAGGCTACTGTCCTTCTTCACTGGTAAACCCTGGAGACTTGCACGTTCAGGTGTGGAATTCCCACCCTGATCTGTAGCAGGGTGGATGGGAAGGTATAAACTGCAAACTCTTCATTTATATCCAGAATTGAATTAAACCCAACTCAATTCCAACCTTCTCCCAGCAATGGAAAGATTTAGGAAAAAAACTCACTAAGGTAAAGCTGGTTTTGCTTTGTAGTGGCCAGAGGCAGTTTCAATTTATACTGTGTATAGAAAATAGGATTTGACTGGGGGGGGAAGTAAGCTTTATTCTCCTTTTAGCTCTATTTACCCCCTTCTGATTTGAAAAGACTGTGATAAGACAAAATATTCCCTGCACTGATACAGATCCATAGATTTAAAATGACAGAAATACTGGAAATGGCAAATCATCCCATACATGTTTTTATTCTAAGCATTCGTGGGGAGTTTCTGGTGTGGAGGAGAGGCTATTTCTGCTGTATGGACACTTGTGTTTTGTTGTGGAGTAATTGTTAAAATCACTAACACGAGGGTTTTGTTCTTCATATTCTCTCTTACTAGGACATGACAGATAACAGCAACCATCAGTTGGTGGTGAGAGCAAAATTTAATTTTCAACAGACAAATGAAGATGAACTTTCTTTTTCAAAAGGAGATATTATTCATGTTACGAGAGTGGAAGAAGGAGGCTGGTGGGAAGGAACTCTGAATGGCAAAACAGGGTGGTTTCCAAGTAACTACGTACGAGAAATAAAATCAAACGGTGAGTTTTGAAGGACAGTGTATTCCCGTGGATTCTTGCTTTGGCTGCAGCTTGGTTGATTGATTAAAAACTGTCATGCTTTCTGTTTGAGCTTGACTATATTTACTGCCCTTAATCCACAGTGGTCGTTTAATGCTCAGGAGCTGCCCCACCACGTTTTGCTGTATAAAGTGGTCTAGGACTTCTGAATTGACGGGAAGCATGCAGAAAACTGCCTGTCTGTCTGTCTGTCTGTTACAGTTTTGCTGCTCTGACTTCTACAGTCTAATTTCCTAGAATGCTGGATTTTGGCTCTGATGCTGACATAATTTGAACTGGTGTTTGGGTTTCCATACTTGAGAGACTTCCTGCAAATCTCTTTTAAAAATAAAACCAGAAACTGAATCAAAACATACCCTCCAACACAGCAAACTACTGCAGGAAAAATCCCCAATGCTACTGAAACCTACCAGAAATCAGAGACGGGGTTTAAAAGACAACATAGTTTTGATTTTTCTTTCTTTGTTGTTCATGGACCTTCAGCTGTTCTTTGTACAGGCTTCACTCTTGCACTGTTTTGTTTTGAACTTCATCCAGTGAAATTGCCTCCTGTAAATGTTATCTTCATGGCTGACTGTCAGAACTGACACTGCTTTTTAATCCATTAGGACTGTGATGTGAGAGAGGTAATACCTTCGGGGTAAACCTAGTAGGGTCAATCTACCCAGGGACTCTCCGAGAGGCTTTATGCACCTTTTGGCTGTGCTAAAATTATTGGCATAACTTTTTCTAGCTGTAGGCATCCATACAGATGCAAGATTGCAAAGGGAAGTTGTGAGAGTAAAACTCCATTTTTATCATTACTCTTTCTCCTCCAGTTGTATCCTCTTACTTTCTTCCTTGATCTGCTAGCTACAGTCCATTTTTGCAGGATGCTGGAGTCTTAGAAGTGTAACTTTGTTGTCATTTTCAACTATATCTTCCTAGACATAGTCACAATGTTACACTTAGCTTTAATGTTCTTCAGAGGTACCTCAGATGCAGTTTATCTTGAGAACTGATTCCTGGAGTCTGCTTTTTCTTGTCTGTAGTGTTGTAGCAGTCTTTCAGCCGTGATGACTCTTGTCCCCTCCTTGTTCATTTAAAATATCACGACAAAGGTCTTGTTTGGATTTCATCGGTTTTGCTCTTTTCTGACTCCTTAGTTTGGAACCTGGGTCAGCAGATAGGGTCCAGAATCGAAATACCTTTTGATAGTGAGCATACAAGAACCAGAAGTTGCCTCCAGCAACTGTAATGAAGCTTGTTAGGGTTTTGGTATTTTTGTTTGTTTTTAAGAATACTTCACTTGGGTCAAGTAACCCTTCCAAATAGGAAAGTGAACAAGCTATGGGACTGAGGTTAGTACCAAGTGCACTTTGATTCCTGGAAGTCCTTGCAATCCTGTCTGATTCATTGGGGTTGAAATGAACTGGTTTTAATTCCTGGTTTAACTTTAACTTCTCACCATCAGAAAAGTTTTCTGCTAAGCTCTTTGTTTCCTTCTGCTGTATAGACATAGAATCAGAGTGGTTTGGGCTGGAAGGGACCTCCAGAGGTCATCCAGTCCAACCCCCTTGAAGGGAGCAGGGACGTCCTCAGCTAGAGCAGGTTGCTCAGAACATTGTCGAGCTTCACCTTGAATATCTTCGGGAATGTGGCCTCAACCACCTCCCTGGGCAGCCTGTTCCATTGCTCCACCACCCTCACGGTAAAGAATTTGTTTGTAACATCCAGTCTAAACCTGTCCGTCTCTAGTTTTAAAACCATTGCCCCTCATCCTGTCACTCCAGGCCTTTGCCAACAGGCCCTCTCCAGGCTTCTTATCAGCCCCTTTCAGGTACTGGAACATGGCTGTTGGGTATCCCTGGAGCCTTCTCTTCTCCAGGCTGAACAATCCCAGCTCCCTCAGCCTGTCCTCATAGGAGANATCCACTGAATGGTCCACCCATCAAATCCATATCTTTCCCAAGTTGGCGAGTAGGATGTTGTGGGAACTGTGTTCAAGGCCTTGCAGCAGTCCAGATAGATCACATCCACAGGTCATCCCTTGTCCACTGATGCAGTCACCCTGTGGTAGAAAGCCACTGGGTTTGTCACGCAGGATTTCCCCTTAGTGAAGCCATGTTGGCCGTCTCTGATCACCTCCCTGTCCTCCATGTGCCTTATCAGACCTTCTAGGAGAATGCCTCAGGATCTTCCCAGGCACAGAGGTGATGCTGACAGGTCTGTAGTTCCCAGGGTCCTCCTTTCTACCCTTTTTGAAGATGGATGTAACGTGTCCCTTCTTCCAGTCACCAGGGACTTCACCTGACTGCCAGGACTCTTCAGATATTACAGAGAGGGGCTTGGCGACTACATTAGCAAATTCTCTCAGGACTCCTGAGATGCATCTCATCAGCTCCCACAGACAGTATGATTCTACCCTACTTTTTTTCTGTTCCTAAAATGTGGCTGAAAGTACTGCAACTAGTTAGAAATTCTGTACAGGCAACACTGTTTGTTACTGGTTTTGATGATGTGTTATTCGGAGAGCTTCTGGGAAAGGCTGGATTTGATGGAATAAATCTCTTCAGTCTGCTGGAACCTGATTTTGGCAAGCAGGGTAACAGAAGAGAAAGAAGGTGTGGTTTTGGTTTAATTTTCATGAAATTCGTAGGCATTAGATATTTAGATAAATAGATTTTATTTTTTTGTTCTAAATTAAAATCCTCTAATGTCAGATAACTGTCTGTTTGCAGTCTTAGCTTGTACAGTTGCTCTGAAGTTAGATACTCAGCAAGGAAAAAAGCTGCTTTGAAGGGAACTGCTTTTACCTGCATTGCTTTCCTGAAGATCTTGTAAGAAAAGTAAACTGCATTACGTGTATCACAGAAGCAGAGCATGGACCATGGCATCTCAGAGTGGCCAGCACACCAGGAAGCTGGGCGTGCGGTCAGGATGTTGTAACTCGCTTGCACAGCGACGCCAGCATGATCGGGGTCAGCGCAGGACGCAGTGCATGTGGGAGCTGAGCTGCGAGCCGTTGTAGGACAGATACTGAGATCACTGAGCAAAGCACAGCATTTAGTTTTCCTAGGCTGGACAAGAACTCTGTATTTTGGGGAAAATAAATTTGCTTGAGGTGGAAAATAGGTTTTTATTTCTCTTTGGAGTATGTATTTATGCTTCCTTCCCCCACACTCCTGACCCAAGGGAAAAAAGAAGATTTGTCTGAAATTACAGTACTTGTGGTCAAGTTTATAGATAGGATTAAACAATGGAGCAGTAGTTTCGTTTCAGGTAAGTGCCTACTCTGGAAGCATCAAAGCAATGGTCCATTTCTCTCTCTTTCTCTCAGTGCACATGTTTTCATTTCCATTTTTAAACCTTATAACTGTTGCCATGTTGTTAATGTTCTTTGATCAGCTGTCAGGAAGTACTATGAAATGAAAGGACTTCATTTTCATCCTGCTGCACCATTACACATGACAGAGTAAAAGATTTATACTGTGTAAGCTTGTTAGATATTTGACAATGTGGCTTTAGAGTTTTGGGGTTGATTTTGTTGCGTGTTGCGTTGGTTTGGTTTGGTTTTTTTCCTCTTGCATTACAGCAGAGCAGGGAGGGGTGAAGGTGTAGCTGAGGTCTGGTCTCTGACACTGCTGCTTCTGTCTTGCACTATAGAGAGATCTGGAGACTTCAGTTTTGGGAGTTCCCTTGTGATGAAAAAAATAGTGGTTAGCCCAAATGGGATGTGCTTGCTTAGCTGCTGTCAGATGATAGATTGTTAAAAAAAACAAACCAACAAAAAACAACACACACAAAAAAAGCAAACCACACCAAAACCACCACAACAAACACACGATGGGATTATGCAGAAGGGAACAGAGCTTTGAAAAATTAAGTTTGCTAGGTCACAAACCTGATTCTGTTTTTTGACAGAAATGAATGTCATTACTGTCCTAGCCTCTCTTCTGTTGGGCTTTCTTGACAATTATTCTGCTATCAAGCCCAGTGCAAATTACAGGTTTGGTGCTGCTTGTGGTTGGATGTTGGTGGTGGTGGGGGGTGTTAAGAAAAATCAGTGTGGGAAAAGGTGAGAGCATGGTGGAAGAGCAGAGTACCTGCTGTTCCCATCCTGGAGGGTATGAGGGAAGGACACATACACTTTTAGCTTTGAAAAAGAAGGAAAGAAAAAGTAAAAAAGAGGAACTGACTAAGAGTGCTAGTTTTATTCTCCCGAGCATTTGTGCTTGGAGGGGTGTTTTGTTCTCCTATGTGTTATTCTACAGGCAGAAATGCAATAGAGGTTGGGAGTAATGAATTCTACGAGGGAAGAAGCATTGGTAGCGTCCCCATCGCAAAGCAGAGCACGTTGCAGCAGTGCCCAAGCCAGCTTGAGAACTGGGAACAAGTTTAGGTCTGCCCTCCTTGCGTTGGAGTTGAACCAACTAGTCTGGAGAGACAGAGTGTGGTTGTAGCACTTCACTGATGGGAACCACATAGCTTTTGGAGTCCCAGCTGGCACATCTTTCCTCTCCTGCTGTAGGATGAAATAGCCCATATTGGGTCTTTGCATCTGGATAATGCACCACAGCCCAGCAATGGCAGAGCCACCCAGTGATGTTCTTGTGGCAGTAGGGTTGAAAGCTTTAGTAAAGCATGTCCTGGAGTAGCACGGAGTAGGCTGTTGCGTGAAAATGAGTATGACATGAAGTAGAGATGTGACAGAAGAGAGATAGGAGAGAATGTGAGAATGACAAGTAATTTGAAGGCCAGTAAGAGAAATACTTACATGGAAATGAAAAGGCATTGAAAGAAAACATGGAAAAGATCGGGTAAATTGTCCTTTCACATTCACTTAGAACTGCAGCTGCTGTTTGTAAAGGATAACTTCATTTCAGAGAGTCTGTGGCATCTTAGGTGCTACTCAAGGAAAGGTTACAGAAACAATTGTTTTAAGTTTTGGTTCTACTGACAGTAATTATTTGCTGAAAGAATAATGTCAAGAAGCCTGTGCCAACCTCGCTCTCTGCGCAGAGATGATCTGTTAAGTGAATTCTACCCGTTTTATCACTACCCACTTCAGCCACACTCAGCTACACTTGATAATGCTTTGAAGTTAATGCTTCGAGCAGGAAGGAAACCTGTAGTGTAACTTATTCTAGATTTCAGTGATGAGCTGATGTGGTCTCTTTCAGTACTCCAGCAGATGCTTGTTTGCTTTGGATTTGATTGCATGCTGTGCATGCTTGTGATATGTTTTAACTGTTAATATAACAGATTCACATTGTAACTGGGAGAAGAGTAGGGAGAAGGGAAGACACTTCTATATTGGAAAACTTGGTGTCTGTCTCAGGTCCCTTTTTTCCAGGCCTTTGAGAAACAGAGGTTGTATGTTGGAGTGGGCAAGGTGCTGGATTTTGCTAATGTTTCAGAAGCCTTTAGACTTCATAGACCTATGGAGCTGTAAGATCTGTATGTGTTCCAGGTATGCTGAATGGCAGTGACACCCGTGTGAAATGTCTAATGCCTTACACTGTATGTTTGCAGAAGTACCTTAATGTTCTGTCATGAAGAATGATAAATAACACTTATCTTTGTTTATGCTGAAAAAGTGATGTCTTCTGTGCCAGATTGGGATTTTCTTGTGTAATGTATTGCACGGTAAGCCAATTGGAACAAGACTCTTTCTTATTCTTCCTTTTGAAGCAAGACATTGCTTGGAGGCAGAATACCAGACATGACAGACAGCTGGACTGATTTGCTGTGTCTAATTCTGTGTTTCTACAATAGAAATGGCCTTTGCATTTTAAAAGCTGGATGTTGATTTTTATGGCTGTTTGGCCCAGGCAAAATGATCTGAGTGTGCGATGCTATTTTGTGTTGTATTTTTAAATCATTTAGATCATTTCTTTCTGGATAACTGAATCAGCTGGTAATATAAATTACTAAATATTTCATCAAAATAATCAACCACTTCAGCTGCTTAGGAGAAGAAAAATTTAGGGGAAGAGATGTATTTTTACATCCTTCAAGATAAGAGTAGCTGGAAGAAGAGCCAGCCAACTTTCTACAGATTAACGAGGGTCAGACATCTGTATTGTGATAAAAATCAGTGAGAAGTATTTATCTTTTAAATAATTCTGGTTTCTCCTTTCATGCTTTTTGGCACATGATTGATAAACCTTTAGGTATTTAGTGAACTTGAGTCACTATGAATTGTAGGATAAGTCAAGAGCTTCCACGGAGAATGAAAGCAAATTACCTAGTTTATGTGAACTGCATCATTTTCCTCATTCACTACAAAGAAACAAATTGTAATTGTCCCATAACTGAGAAGCATTATATATGAATATATAAATGAGTAGCTCTATGTGCAGGAGGACTGCAGGTGAACACAAATCTGCTTTGTGGGTTTGTTGGAAGAGGCTGGGAGGAGTCCTGCCGTGTGGAATGGCTGGGCTGTATAGCAGAGCACACAGGTACTGCAGGGCCAGTGGCTGACAGTGTCAGTGTTCCCAGCTGAGTAACTGCTGGGGCTGAAGGGTTTGTGCTGGTGGCTGGTAGCTGACCTGGCTGGCTGGATGTGGGATACTAACCAAAAGGATTTTACTGTCATCTCTGAACATTGTAAGGAGAAATGGTTTTGCCCATGTTTGGCAGTTTAAGACTGTAGTTTATTTTTAGAATAGGTTCTCTGAGGGGACTTACAGTGCACAGAAAATCCCCTTAAAGATAATGACCTTGTGTGTTCTTGAGGCCTGAGCTGCTCTTTACAGACTTAGCTAAAGCCTCACGTCCCCTGGCACTGGAGACAAAAGGGTGGCCTGCATCTGTAGTTGGCCCACCTGAGATTACAACATCTACAGGGCTGCAACTGAGCAGCCTCAAGAAGCACTACATCACCCAGGATACAATCCAGTAGAGACTGGTACCATGGGGGTTGTTCTGCTTATGATGGTGTTTGCCTGCTCAGCTTAACTGCCCATGGGAATTTCCTAGAGCTGGCCCTTAGCTTGGCTGGCTGGGCTTCTCCTGGAAAGGCAGGTCTGTACTTCAGGCTTGCGTAGCTTATTTTTTGTGGCCTGAGGTGCCAAGTAAACTAGAGTTAAATGATTCATCTGTCTTTATTCAAATGTGTTTGAAGCAGAAGCTTGCTTTTGAAATAAAGGCAAAACTTTCAGTAGATATGTCTGAATGAGGGTTTTTTTGGTTGGGTGTTTGGGGTTGTTTTTTTTGGTGGGGGTGGTTTTGTGTGTGTTTGATTTTTTTCTTTTTTTTTACAATTTGCCCTTTCATTGTTTGGATATAAATCACTCAAATGCTTATTTGTAATTGGCATATTAGACAAGCCTGCTTATTTAAAAACAAACAAAACACCATATTGTCCTGAAAAATACGGTCTCATAGACATTCTTGGTTGTGTGCAGAGTGTGAAAGGTTCAAGAGATGCTCTAAATACTACTTCCTGCTTCTTCACCTGTGGCACAATATTTTTGATTCTCTCCCCTCATCTTTTGATGCTTTGTGATTGACTTAGAGGAATGGTAGAGATGGGAGGGGAGAGTCTGTAGGAGTGTGTTTTCTGTGCCTCTCCATTCTAGGAGTCAGCACTTAAAAACCACTCAGTACAGTTGTTTTGTTCTTGCAGACTGGTGTTGTCCTTCCAGGAAGAGTGTGCATTATTGAGGGCTAGATGGACTGTGGGATTATAGGAAGGATTGCATTTATTGGGGTGGACTCTGTTCTCAGGTGCATGAACATCTTTAGGTTTTGTCTCCATTAACAGTAGAAGATAATTTGTTTCAAAAGATTATGTTTTGGAATAGGCATGTGGTAAGTCAGTCCACTACTTGTGTAGTGCTTTGGTTATTTAACCAGACTGGGTGTGAAATCCCACCTCAGGTACCTTCAGCCTCTGCTTGGTCACTTGCTGTTACTGAGATCCTTACATTGATGTTAAAACTTAATGCTACTTTTGTTTGGTAGTGTTTGGAAATGCCTGTTTGTTGTTTGCTTTGTTTGTTTATTTTAAATTGCAGTCTGGATAACTTTTTTTCCTAAAAATCAAATTTGGAAAAGCTCGTTTTATTAACTGACTTTCTGGTTCCAGGAAAAAGCATGAGGTTTTTCTCCTTGCCCTCACTGAGGCTAAAGTTTCATTCATTGTGAACATGTGAACCATTTTGATTCTTTACCAGTAAATTCAAGCACAAGTATGTACATTTCTTAGTGAAGCCCTATCCTCAGTCTATCTTACAGTAACAATCTAAAGCAGTTTGTTTGACCTCTAGTGTTGAGCTTGGAAATTGCATCCCATTGACCCAGAATTATCTTGCATTGCAGAAAAACCGGTCTCCCCCAAATCAGGCACATTGAAGAGTCCGCCTAAAGGCTTTGACACGTCTGCAATTAACAAAAGCTATTACAATGTGGTGAGTGATCCTTTTTCCTCCACGGGAGCTGTTAGATACAGTGGAATGTCATTCAGCTAAATGCTCTTATCTGCACAAAAAATGGGGCGGGATGGTCAGAGCTTTAGTGTCAAAACTAGATTTTAGTGAATTCTGATGTAAACAAGGTTGTTATGAGTTTAATAGAATGTCACACGTATGGATTCCTAAGCATGATGCAAAATTGTAGTCTAAAGTAAGTGACTAATAGGCACTTAATATATTACACTCATTTTATTTGCTTTGCTAGTTGTTAATTTCCCTTTTCTTCCCCATCCCCCAAATACTCAGTCTTCCCCAGTCCATGAATTAATGAAATTCTTCTGTGTTAAAATGATTAACAATATTTGTGTCCTTTTTGTTGATGAAGAAACAGAGTGCTTTGAAATATTTTGCCTCCTTTGTATTCATGCTTGTAAATCAGTTCAGTGAACAACTTTGGGAACCTCTCCCTTACACTGATGGATAGATTTCCCTGTAGCAGTGGTATAGCTGGAGTCAGCCTTTAACACACCCCTGGGATTCTTACCCTAGTACTCAGACCTCTTTGGTAGGTTTTTTACATGCACCTACTGCACTCTGTCTTTACGCATGGTGGTGTAACCATTTTGAGAACACTTTATTCAATAGCAGCAAATACATGGGAAGCCAAAAGCATCTTACTGGTTTTGTTAACCACTGCTCCCTGCTGGTGTAAAACCAAACCACAGCGTTTCTGTTACTTGAAGCAGCCATCGTTGGTTTTCGTTTTATTTGTCAGTGTTTAGCAGGGATCATAAAGCATTGGTTTATGCTTTCCTCTGGTGTGGTGGAGGAGTGAATAACACCAACCACCTGGAAGAACAGAGCTGTTGCCAGTACGGTCCCTTAATTGAAAACAATGAAGCAACCTCCTCCTCCTCCCCCTGGCTTGCGGGGTGCCTCTGTCAGTGGCCATAATGGCCAAGGGAGGGCTGCAGTACTTAGCTGTTGTAGCCCACACCTCTGAGTCGCAGTGGAAAGTACCTGTACAGACACAGCTTCCTTCAGACTGCAAGAAGCAGTGATCTTACGGTGGCACATCCAGCAACAGAAGAGCAAATTGTTTTCATTTTTAGTATTGTTTTTCACTCTCTCTCTTCATAGTACTTTGTTGGCACCATAGTGTGTAGTAGCAAATACACCATAGTGTGTGGTAGCAAATATGTCTTCTCTGCTGTATTGACAAACACAAGTTTGAACAACAAACAAGTAAGCTGAAGCAGAGAGGATGGAGGGCATTCACTATGCAGAAGACAGCTCTTATTTTAGTTCAATCTATTTCTGTGTTGAATTTTCAATCAAAATAAATTGACTGCTGTCTTGCACACCAGTCCTTAGACTCAGGGTGGCTTTCTTGTGTTTGGTTTTTCTTCTTTTTAAAGTCACTGGTAAATATATGCTGCAGATTTAATCTTACCATTACCCTGATAGATCTTAACAGGATGAAAAGTAAGAGTTGCAACTGTTTAATTTGGGCTTGCCTAAAACCCAGTTTGACTGTGTCCAAATTGAATTGTATCTTGTGGTTGTGTATTTTACTTTGTAAGAGTGATACAGGCTATTTTGGGGGGTTGGTAGTGTACTTCAGTAGCAATAATAAGAAATAAATGTTTGAATTCACCTTAATCAATAGTTAAGACATAAAAGGCCTTAAAATTTTGAAATATGACCTTTGGCTTCTGTACTTTTTATAGTTGTTCCCTAGATAACTTATTACCATAATCATGGAGACTCAAGCTACTGTATAATTTGGGAAACAGACATAGCTGCCTTTTAAAGTGGCTTAATTTAAAATAAAAAAAGGTGAAACTGGTGACCATCATGCCTACTCTCAGAATTAGATTATATTTCAGCTCACTCAGGTACAGCTTTCCTGGTGCACTGAAGTGAAATAAAGAGATTCCCACTGTTGTGAGTGCTCGCTGTTGCTGACACATTACATAGGGGGGGTGGAAATGACTAGCTCAGAACAATTAGATATATGGGAAATTAGAGCACTGGCCTAGAGTGTGGTTCTTAATTCTGTCTGCAGTGACTTGGATAATTGTCTTGTTTTCATGTTTCTCCACAGTATGGCAGATACCCTGACTTGTTTGGGTTTTTTTACCTTTTCTTTCAAGCTTACAGTTTTATTCTTTTTGTTTAAAGAATGAGAGGCTGTGCTGTGGCATGCACTTTGCTTCAGAAAATAAGATTACTGCTATGCTTAAAACCTAAATTAGACTAGCTGGCATCTAGATTTTAACCAAAAATACTAAGTTGTTCTAATAAATGTTTTTCTTTTAGAAAAATAATTAAATTTGTAATGATTTTTGAATGTAGATCAGACAAACCACAAACCCCTTGGCTGAAGTGAAAGCAGTTTAACCAGTGAGTTGGGTTTTTGTTCTGTCTTAATATGTAAGCTGCAGACACAAGACTTCCCTGTGCTAGAAGTCCCATCACTCTGTACTGATAACAAAAGTGAGCCCATACTAAGGTAAGAACATAACAGCTCCAGATAAGCTTTTGGCAACTGGTAGCTAAAAGGATGTAGCTCAAGTTTAAGGAGTAAGTGTTAAAACCTCTGTTAAAGGCTCACTTGACAACCAAGCGTGATTTGAGGCTGGTACATGGGGCCTGCTTGCTATTTTTAAGTTGTGGCTATCTCCTGCCATACGGGTATGAGCTGAGAGCCTGTAAGCCTTGTGATTTAGTAGTGGTTTTCCAAGGGAAGGATTTCTGCAGGTGCAGGCAGCTCCTGTGGGTGCATTTTGGACTGAGGATAAAATCAAAGGGCAGTTCAGAGGAAGTTCAGAGAGTGGTAGGAGAGACTCTGCTAATCTCCCGTCCTGGGAGATGGGCTGGGGTAGGGTAAGGGAAGGGTCGTTACGGTAAAGAGGAGACTGTTTCCACTGCTTCCCTCCATTCTTCACTCCCCTGTAAACATGTCCTTTATTTTTATGGATTCACAGAGCTCCAGCTGAAGTTTGTAACATAAATCACATGCTTTCTAGTCTCAGTGTGCTTTATTAGCTGCACCTTGCACTAAGTATTGCTGAGAAGACAAAGCACACTTGGTTTATGCTTATATTTTGCCTGACTCAGGAATGGAGGTTAGTAGAGAATGACTACTGAGACAAGATCTTGTCCTCCATAAAATGATACAAGGCTACAGCAGCGTGTAACATGAACCAGGCTCGGGATCAAGCACAAAGCATTTTTTATGTAGAAGTAATTTAGTAACCTGCTCCTGAAGCAATGGGCGTATTACTGCAGGTCATTCCCTGAAGACAGAGCAGATGTTACTCCAAGTTGTGTTTTTACTTAAGATCTCTTCAGAATTTAAAACTTTGTGTCCAAAATAAAATCAGCTTATCTCCACTTGCAGGACAATTGCCTTGAGATTAAGTAGCTGTTCTAAAAGCAGGTAAAGTAATGGGCAGACTTCTCCCTAGCACGAGTATTTGGACGACCTCGCTTTTCATGGAAGTGCTTCAGAAATGATGGAAAATAAGCACTCCTTTTGAGGCCACACTTTTGAAATTGGCTCAAGAGTTTGTGTTCACTGAAGCTCAGGAGTTTTTGAGGACCCTTGAGGTTTGGTATAATTGTATTGTGCTTTACATGTCCCCTCTTGAGGGCCTGTTTTACGGGCTTCATCTCTGATTCTCATGATCCAGGAAAATTAGACATTGATCGTTGTTTTGTGAAATAGGGGGTATTTCAGTTGAGTGCCATACTACTCCCATAAAATGGCAATGTGTTACGGGATCACGCCCAAGCATAGCAGTGAAATCTGCCTTTTCTTCTTCTGATTTAGAAGGCAATCAGCCTCATGTAGGTCATTTAAAATCCATTTTTGGGTGGTAGTTTTTGCCTTGGGGACATGGATGGGGTTTTGTGTGACAGAATTGTTACCCATGCTTGAATTTTCCATGCCATGTGATTGAGAGAGCTTGTGCTGTATGAGCTCAGTTGTCTGTGCCTGCCATTCATCAGTGTTACGGACTGCAAAGGCTGCCAATTCAATGCTGCTCTTGTGGTACACAGTCTTATCTGTGCAAATGTTGTGGTGGAGTTGTGGAAACAAGGTCTTCGAGGTCTCATGGGGTCTTGCAGCAGCCTGAATGCACAGAAAGCAGGAAGGGGAAGAAAGGTGATTATTAGAGCCCGCGGGCGAGGTGTGGATATGAGGAATGTAAGGGTGCTCTGAGTTGCAATACTGCCTGCTTATTCTCCAAAGCACACTCGGAGCATTTCATCCTCATAGCTTCTCGGTGAGGTAGGTAAGTCAAGCTGGGAGGATGTGAGATTTCACAGAACTGGTGTTTTACGTAAGCAAAATTATTCTTTTTAAAAGGTAGTCAAAAAATGTAGTGTGCTGTGGAAATGGTACTTGGAAAAAAAAAAAGAAAGAAAAAAGATTTAATGTGTTTTGGGAAGCATTCAAAGCTATGTGTATATTTAAAGTATTGTGTAACACTGAACTACTAGAATAACAGGACAGTTTAAGTGTATCTAGTATTCTGCTTACCTTTTGTAGCATAGTTTTATTTGCAGTAGCAGTTATCTGCATTTTTTCTTTATCAGGTTGTTAATTCTAGTTTTGAAGCTCCCCCTCCCCTTAAGTCTTTTTCCTCCAGTCCTGTGTTCTCCATATTGCAAAGATGATGCTCAAAGATCCAAACCAGCACAGGAAAATAATGGAATGTTGCCTAACATGAAACTAAGCTAGCTTTATTTGAAGTTTTCCTTTCTTTGCTATAACTAGTTGTCTGAAAATGCTCTTCAGGGGAGTGGAGCAGTGGTGCTGTCTTTCGAGATCTCAGGCAAATTTGTTACTGCCTGTGAATGTCTGTTAATGCTGTTCAGTGCTTCGTCAGGATGCTGTGCTTTTGTCCTTGGCTCTCAGTCTCCTTTCCCTACTAAGGGCTGTGTAGTGACTTTGGGCTGTGAATTTTTTGTAGGAAAAACTCTATTGGGAAAGATTTGTCCTGAATTTGGTTTTAAACCTCATGGATCCCAAGTATTTCATATTTCATTGTTAAGAGTGAATTTATTTTTTACATGTGTAAGAGAATATGGTTTTTAATTAGTTGAATTAATTCTATGACGAATGGAATGCTCCCCCCAGTATAAATAATCAAAAAGCCCTTAGCTTTTCCACAGTTTGTGTGCCCATATTCTACTTTGTGCTGTAGTAGCTTAGTTAGTAGCCATGTCTTTCCATGGAGCATTCTTTGTCATAGTGTTTAGCAGGGAATGGAGACATTTTAATCTTCAGTTCAGGATTCAGATTTCCAACAAAAGAATGAACTCAAAAGTGGTCTCTCCCTCCCTCCAAATGAATAGAAGCATTCAAGGAATAAGCAGAATCAATGACACCAGTAAAAGGAACAGTGAATTCTTCATTGACATACTGAACTATTTAAAGTTATTTCATCAGGTTTGCATTTAGGAATGAATGGCTTGTTTTTGGTTTCCTAAGAGAGAGTATTGATGACAACAGTGAATAATGAGCTCAATTACAGTCGTTACTATAAATGCTGGAATGAGATATTACTGTAGGCTCGACAAAATGGCGTGCAGCAAAACAGGAAGGTTTGGGGCCTATTACCAGTGAATAGCAAAAAGTTTTCAAAGCTCAGCTGTGTTCATTGAACTGCATTTAATTCTGATGATTCTCTTGCTAAATCGTTAATTTTTTGGAGGCAAAAAATAATTTGCCATCTAGAAGCCCAGTAGATTTTGATGTAAATACCTTGGAGGATATCCTAAAGCAGGTAACCAGGAGATGGCCCAGTAAAATGTCTTCTCAGGCATATTTGGGGGTATTCCAGTTGTTTGATTTATGTTTTATATTCAGCCAAAAAGGAATCGTGTGCTCTGTTTTATACATTCCTGGCTCTGCCTCAGAATCTTCTCATGGTAGTGTAGGACTCCCAGTGGAAAGTTAGGCAGCCCCATTTAAGAAGAATCTAATAATGTTAATCATATTGCAAAGTAAAGTTGGCAATTACTTGATATTTACAAATCTGTTCATATTCAGAGTTCTAGATAGAACAGTGCTGTGAATAAATAAACACTTCTCTAGCAAGATTAGTTGTAATGTGTTGCAATTGAGAAAACAACACTAATTGTTCATTTCTCTTTCAACTTCTGTTGTGCTTTACCAACCTCTGCTGATCTTTGGCTGTTGTGAAGTAGATAGAAGGAATAATTACCCCCAGGTTTGGAAGAAAACTCATATAGCTCTCAAATGTTGCAGTAAAAATTTCAAGTGTAGTGAAATTTGTGTTAGCTTACTTCTTTTGTTGATAGCTAAAGGATGGCTTATCCTCTGATGTTTTGGATGTTTGTTTTTTTTCCTGTGAGTTTCGTAGATGTTTAGTATTCAGTGCTTTCTTGCTGATAGATAAATTTTTAATGTAGGAACACTCATTGCAATTTTCCTAGTGCTAAGTAAATCCTAGTATGCTTTAAAACTGGAATTGATTTGAACAGTTTGAAGTATCTCTTAAAAAATACAATTAGCAACTGTCATTTATTACAGGTGCTACAAAATATATTAGAAACAGAAAATGAATATGCTAAGGAGCTACAAACAATGCTTTCAAACTATCTGCGGCCGTTACAAGCCAGTGAAAAGTATGTGAGTTTGTTTTGGTTTTTAAATTAAATGGGAGAGGGTTTACATGGTCAGCATTTCCATTTCAATGTCAGCGTGCATTTCTTCTGTGAACTGGGAGATTCTTGAGGCAGCACTTAACTTTTAGTCAGTTTGCCTGATGACTAAAGCAGTGTTTCTTAATCTAAGAACTACTAAGCATCATGGTTTTTTCAGGTTGTTGGTTTTATTGAAGTCAATAACTGCAAACCTAACCACCTCTTATTTACTCTGGCTCCAGGTTAAACTCTGCAAATACTTCATACTTAATGGGAAACCTGGAAGAAATAAGTTCTTTCCAGCAAATGCTTGTACAGTCTTTAGAAGAATGCACCAAGTAAGTATTATGCATACCAGATACTGTAAAATTCTAAAAAGCACGGGGTTTTTTTACTATTTTACTTGCAGTGTATGTGGTTTGACATCATTTTTGTTCCTCTCACTTTAAGGATAGTTGCTACAGCAGTACAGTAATAGATGTTTGGATAATGTATCGATTGCTTGCACATATAGATGCTGGCCCTAGGATGCATCTGCAGAGGTAGGAATTTTGATGTAGTTTGAGAACAGTTTATAAATTTCCATGCTGCAATTGCATACCAGTGTGGAAGCAGTAGAGGAAGTGGTGTGCTGCAATTTGAAGGTATGAATTTTGAGTCTTTTCTTAAAATAATCTTCCTTCACCCTTATTCTTACGTTGCGATGGAACAGCAGAGCAGGGGGGTACGTGACTTGTATGAAGGATGCTATAGGAGAACTCTTGTGCTTAGTATTCTACTGTCCTGAGCAGTGGTGGTCGTCAGAATGTACGGGGAGAGGTGTGCAGGAGAGGCAGGAAGAGCAATCTGAAGATACTAAAATACAGAATAACCTTATTGTCCATACTGGATAGTACCATGAAGCACAGAAAGAAAGGGATGTGAATGCCTGTCCTCCTTCCACAGGTTAGTTCGAAGTGGTAGCTGGAGATTTCCCAGCTTGTACCTCAGCACTTGGGGCTGTTAGACAGAAGGGGTCCATATCACATTGGAATTGTCCTAGTGATTTTCTAATGTTGAAACTCCCCTGAAAGTGCAGTTTCTGTTCCTAACCTCTATCGTGTCCTTATCCTTGTCAGTATTCTCATTTTGTCTGACCACCCAGTGAGCTTAAGGCAACTTGCTGATCCAAATTTGCTTGTTTTCTGCCCAGTTAGTAATTTGAATTGTTATCGAGGGCTTAGACAAGTTTCAGTCTGTCAGGAGTACTTGACTGTGAGAGGGAATGAATGTCTTGGAGGAGAAAATACCTCTTTTGGCAGCAGTGATCTTCTACATCAGCTCTGTGTCTTGTTTTGACTTTTTTCTCCTCTCCTTCTCTGAGCTGCTCTGTGTGAAGAGGAAGCTTTGTCACGACCAAGCGTAAGCTGCGCCTCCCCCAGGCAGTAACGTGTGTCTGGGTCTGTTGCTGAATTTGGATCCCACGTCCTCCTACCACCTGGCTTCTCTCCCTCTCTCTGCCTCTAGATGATTTAGCCTGGAGAGAATGGAAAGGAGGACGGTGTAGTTCAGATGACTATTCAGCAGTGGAATGGAAGCATTCTTGAAATGGCCTTTCTTCCACACTGTGTTTGAGAAAGAAAGATATTCTTTCTGGCAAGTTAGACTTAAATCAGTTCAGTGTGTCAATCCCTGAGAAAGGCCATATGTCCACATACTTAAATGTTTCGTTTTTCTTGTCACTCTGTTTTGTTGTCTCATTCTTTTGTTACTATGATTGTGTTTCTGTGAATCAGAGCTAGGGGAAATAAGGTATCTTGCATGAACAGACAGTCACCTTTTAAACCTTTTGATTAAGGCAGTCTCAAAAACGAGTGGAAGAGCATACGCCCTTAAACACCTACTGATGCAATCTCTGGTTTAACTTTGTACGTACACTAATGTGATATGGGACTGTAGCCTCAAGCTCAGAAAACCTGATCAAGTCCTTACTTGATTTAAACTCTCTTAGAGCACCGTCTCATAATGTCCTTTATGTTGTCATTTGCTAAGTGAAATGCTGCTGTGTAATGAATTAGGAACATCATGGGTGCTAGCAGGTGGGCAGAGGAAGTGATGCCCCGGGGTTACTGAAGGGTTACTGCAAATGTTTTGTGTTATTTTCATTTTATAAATATGCCGTTCCTGCCAAGTTGTATTTTCAGTTTAATTTACATCATAGCATACTGACTTGAGCATCCAGCTTCCTCCCGTTTTGAATCTAATCCATCAATCTAATCCATGAATTCCCATCATGCAGAAGAATGCTTGCCCTGCTGTCTTGTTTTTTGTCATTTTGCCATGTTTTTTTGGCTGCTGAACCTGTTCTGTAAACTCAGAAAAGCTTCGGGGCTGAAAATAGATTTATCATTTTATTCTATTTTTGGCAGAGAGCTTATAGTTCATCATTCAGGCACTTCATATTGCAGCATCCCGTGAGGTGTTTTTTCTAACTTGACATGTTAGGATGATCAAATGCCAACGTGCTGCCAGCTGTAGTGCTGCCAACCCACCTTGCTTGACCAAGTCCTGTTCTTAGGGGTAAGAGTTGAGTGTTTTTTTGCATTCCACACCCCTCTCAAGTCAGTCTGTCATTTGAGCTTTCTTTTAACAAAATCTTGGCATACATCTTCATTGACAGAAGCTTTCTGGTGCTTTTCTTTTTCTTTTCTCCACCACTTAGGCTTATTTAACCCTCACGTCGTTCAGTGTTGGGCTGTGCTTCTTCGGAACACGTAATGCTGTAGTGGGTGCTTTGTGTGTTTTAGGGGAGGTAGTTGTTTGGATGTGGCTTAGTTTCAGTTGAGTGCTGCCCTCGCACTGTGGAGCTCTTCTGGTCCATTGCTAAAGGTTTGTCCTCTTTGAACTCGTACAGGTTGGCCTCTGTTGCCCTATCAGTGTGATGCTCCTGTGGGCCACTATCTGTCACAGGCCTGGGAATGCTTCTTGCCTGCCTGCCTGGATGCTGGGCACCATTAGATGATTCATTTGATGTGACTTCTACCTTTGTGACTTCTCTTCTTCATTTGCCAAACAGAACCAGCATATGAACAAGTCTAACTAGCACTGAGTGAGAATCTTCCGGCTGATGTGCTTAAAAGTGAGGTTTTTTGACTATCAGCTTCAAGTGCACTTTGTTTTGTTGGATGGAAAAGGGCTGTAACTGATTAGGCAGAGAGATGCTGCCAGAGTCTTCAGTTGCAAGAGGACCGATTTCAAACAGTATAACAGAGCAAGAGCACAGGGTGCTCTGTTCTCTTGAACAGAGAAACCCATCCAGTGCTATAGGGCTCTTCCCAGATCTGTGATGCAGTGCCAAAGATCACTTCTGAAGTGGTCACACAGTAGAAGAGCTTTGGAACAGGCAATGCCAACGACCATCAGGTGATCTCTGAGCTGATATAAATGATCTGTATTGGAAGTATTACTCTGTGGTTATTTTTGTAGCAGAAGATGGAACAGATGTCTTCTGCTCCAAAAGAAATCCTTCTGTTCACCTGGGAATAGAAGCTCTCACTCTCTGCCTGTACTTCTTAGTAAGGGGAGGGACACAACACACAGGCTGGCTGGTGACACCGGCCTGTGTGGACTGCTTAGGGTATTTTCTCCTCTTACAAATTAAAGGCATTGGCTGTCTTTTAGGTAGTCTCACAAACTTACCTCTCTGCCCATAACAGCCCCAGCAAAACCCAGCTGGGTTTTGCCCCCTCTTTCATGTCCTTGCTCCTGCAGTCACAGTAACTGTGTTTTTTTTTCTTTACCTTGTTCTGTGTTTGAGTGGAAATCTGGGAGGAGACAAAGCAGGGGTGGGAGGGGGTGTGAGAGGGAGAGTGCTTAAATGTAATCCAAAAATAAATTGTTTCAGGTTTGTTTTTGGAGTGCAGATAGAAATTAAGTCTGTTAAAGGTTTATCCCAATATTGTCCCTTGCTTTTAGTTGAGTATAATCAGAAATAGGACTGTTAAGGTTAATCAAATTTAAACAGTGTCTTCAGATTGCCCTGAACAATTGTGCATATGAACTGATGTCTGAGAGGTAAGGCAAACAGGCGAATCATGAAAGGTATGGTTGTGAAGAGAGTGTTGAAAACGAGACTGGTGGATTGTGAATAAGTTGAGTAGTGCTTCCATTTGCACAAACAGTACCTCAGAAAGTTGCTAAATGTCCCCCTTATTGCTAACTGAAGCCTCAGGAAATAACATCTCATCTCGTGTTTTTCCCCAAGCCGCATCTCTTGGGGTCATTACTCCCAATTATCCATTCATAATCTTCTGCAGACCTTCCCTTGTCCTGGGTCTTCTCTGCTATCAGCTTTTAAGTTCGAGACGTTCTCTGGACCGACCTCCTGCAAACATAGCAAACTTATCATTGATGCTCCAGCTTCTTTGAGAGACTGAGAGGGGCAGGCAATTCTGTTCTTTCACTTTCTGTGGGAGGAGGTTTAAACACACTCGTATATACACACACTCATATAGAGGTTTAGATAGATGTTTACATGCTCACATGGGTTTATACACCCTCATATAGAGAGGGGCATAGATTACTGCCTGACACTGTTATGGTAACTGACATCTGGCAGTGCAGCTTTGGTCTAGTCCTGATAGCTGACTTTGATCAGAATCTTAAGGTGTGATTGAGCATCAAGGTGTTTTCTTTATTTTCTCAAATTATCATGCAGGGGAAACCTGTTTCAGGTCTGGAGAAATGAACTGATGCTGTCAGCTGTAACTCGACAAGCAGATGATGTTAGGTATTCAGCGTAGATGTAGTTGTGTGATGATGTCTGGCATGTGTAGAAGGGCAGAGGCTCTACTGTGGTTCTCTTAATTCTGTAAATGAAATTAAAACACATCTTTGGCCTTGTTATAACAAGTTATTTTTATATGTGTGTACATATATTTGTGCACTTTTTAACTAAAGTATCAAATACGAGAATAATACTGAGGCAACAAGTTCAGAATAAATTGTAAAATAACTATACTCTTTACTGAACACATTAACTACTAAAAGTTTTATACGGTGGTGGTGATAGGCATTAAATTGTTGGGCTTTCAACAGTTAACGATGGTACAGATAATTTATTAATTGTTCTACTATTTTTAGAGGAACACTTGCAACTAATGGATGGATTAGAGAAGTCCAAGGGGATGAGTTGCCACCCCATCATGAAGTCTGTTAATTATCTTTATTCAGCAAAGAATGTGCGGTAGAAAGTTGCAGTGCGTGTGCAATGTGTAGAAAGAGAATGTCAGTCTTTCAGTCTGCTAAAAGAACAGCAGACTGAGAAGACACAGATGTCTGCTTGGTGTGAACAGCCATAATTTACCCCCCCCACCCCCAGCACTACAGTATGAAATGGGAATTTAAGCATTTTGAGCAACTGTTTATTGTGGCCTCTTACTATTTAATACTAAGTTACGTCTTGAGTATGTCTTCAGAGTGTGAGACTTTTGCTGAATCTATTACTTGAATGTATTATTAGTTCATTCTTTGGTTTATTAAAGGAGACCAGCTGCCAGGCAGGAAATGCTGCTTGGAAGGCTGTGAGAATCTCATCCCCTCAGCATGTGGGGAGTGCCCCTGGTTTTCCCCTAAGTACCTGCAAAAGCAGCCACTCTGTTGACTTCAGAATCGCTGAATATTTCGATTTCAAGGAAACTTTTGGAAAGAGAAATAAAGATGAAGACAATAAAATACAGGCCCTAGCCTTTTATGTAGAGAGTGCTGATAGTGCAGTCGGGGTGGATCTGGCATGGTGTGCTAGCTGAGGACTCAGCTGTCATTTTCTGGGTGTCTCTAATGAACGTTGCCTTTGAATAAGGAAGCATGTTCCCCCCTCCTGGTGCTTTGAACACCTCTACAGTCAGTTTTGACCTTATATGGGCTACATCTTCCCACACTGTACAGAGGGCCTGAGCAGCTTAGTAGGTGACAGGTGTGTGTGTGCTTGGTTTTGGAATTTGGGAGAATATTCATTGGGGTGAACTCTGAATTCTAGCTGCTGTGAGCAAACCTAAGGAATGGGCCAAGAAGACTGTGCTTGAGCAGGATGGGAATATCCCCTGCCTGGTGGAGCAGCTGCCCTGGAAAGCTGAACAGTTCTTTTCTGCTGAAGCAGAAACAGTATGTCTGAGTACTTGCTGAGGACCCTTCTAGCTTGAGAGCAGTGTGAAATACAGGTCTGAAGAGTAGTTAGACATCCTGTTTGTCTTACCTTGTGGAGAAGCAAAGACTTGGTGTATTTATGTTAGGAGATGAAGTCTCTATGCAAGGAGAAGAAATATATGGAGAAATTGAAGCATTTCATCTGGCACGTGTACAAGAGGTTTAGACAAGGTGTCAGGGACAAGCTTGTTGTCTAGGACTGATGAAAGCTTAGTGTCACATCTTCTAGTGAACTTCAGTGTGGGTTATATAATCAGCTTTTGGCCATGCAGCCTACTGCTGTAGAGGCTTAGTCCTCGAAGTGGGAGTTGCTCTGTAGAAAATCACAGGGTTTTATCTCCTCTGATGCCGTTATGGTATCATTCACTAGGTTGTCCAATTTATTCTTTCTCACACAGGAAGCAAACTGGGATGGGTATTTTTGAGTAGTTCTGAGAATGGTGACAGGAAGCAGTAAGGAAGGGTGTCTGGGTAGAGGATATACTTCTTCTCATCACTTTGTGTTCAACTTGATATAATTATTTTTTTAAAGTATGAGTGTGCTTCTATTTGCATATGAAATGTGCAGCTTAAGGAGGTATTAAGAATAAGACTAAAAGTTGCATTTTTCTGGGTTTTCCCTACTTACACAAAAGTGAAAGTCAGACTCTTACTTTCTACTGTCTGCACAAGGTCTAAGCTGGTGCCACACAGCCAGTTTCAGATATTTATACTCCAGATATTTTCTTGACTGCAATTTGAGATGACAATTTCTACTAAAACCTTTTGAAAAATACACCATGTATATTTGTATTTCTTCATAGCCAGTCTTCCTTTATTCAAATAAAAGCATGTGTATTCCTGTGATAAACCTGATGAAAACTGATGAGGTTCACCAGGACTGTGTGAAACGAAGCTTTTCTTCTAAATACTCTTGCTGAGTCCTTTTTTTTTTTTTTCTTTGGCCAAAGTCACTGAAGCTGCTGTGATTTAAGCATCATTTTATGCTAGACAGAATAAGCTCTTTTGAAGAGAATGTGACATTTTCCTTTGCTGTTTAGCAAATGTAGTGCATTTGAACATGAAAGATGAAGAAAGTATGAGTTATAGAAAGTATTTCTGGACTGATGGTGGTAAAGCAGAGTTCTTTCCTGGTTGCAAACCAACATAAAAGTTCTTTATGGTCCTTCAAAACCAAGATGAGTGATAATTGTGTAAAATCAGACTATTAGTGCAGTGTAACTGGCTTCTATTTGTGATATCAGCATAATATGGTGCTTATGTTTTGTTGTTTCTCTTTTTTATATATATAAATA
>VWZY01009350.1:201578-211950 GCA_013399075.1 Chloroceryle aenea
TTTTAATTCAGCGCTACCCGGAGTGTTTTCCTGTTGTCTTGCACATCTGTTTCATTCTATTTCATGTCTGGAAGAAACGGGACAGTGCTAATGAAAATTAGAAATGTGAATGTGGGTGAAATGGTAACCAGTGTTCTTCCTACTCTAGAGACATTAAAAAAAAAGTGGAGGAGGTAAAAAAAAAAAGCCCCCCCCAAAAAAAGCCCATTGTATTAGTGGATAGCTCAGCAAATACCGCTTCTAATGCAGTGGTATCCACCTGCAGCATGGAGATGGCCCAGGTAATTGGGAAGGGCTGTGTCCTGTTCCCTCTTTACAATCTGAAGGCAAAACTTAGAAAAATGGTAAATTGAATGAATGGAGGTGCTTCCAGGAAGAATGAATGGATGAAACAAAAAGAGCTGTGGTATTGTGATCTGTGTCATACACACGGAGAATTGAAATACAAAACCAGAGTGCCTTCTGACAGCAGGGCTTTTGACTTTCACAGGTGAACTTTGGTAACACTTCTTCTGGAAACTGGGTGCCATATCTTCATTTCTCTGCCTCAGCACCTTTCTGGAAACAGTTTCCACCCTTTTAGCTGAGTCAGGAGGAGAGGAGGTGCTTTATGTTGAATAAGGACTGTGACTCAAAAAGCCTAAGGCAAAGTAGGTCTTCAGGCTCTAGGTATACAGAGTTGGCCAGCTTTAATTCTTGAATCAAAATTTACACTAGAAAAGTACTTGGGTTTATCAGTGTTGTGTTGTTATAATTTTTCATTCAAGGTACTGTAGGAGGTTTTCGGTGGCTTTTAATTCTGGCTAAAACCTGATCACATGAGCTGATTTTATGAGGCCTGGAGTTGCTGGTAGGCTTCACTTGGGAGGGCTGTAGCAAGGTTTGCCTAGTGGATCTGTGGACATTCACAAGGGTGCTCAGCCCAGCTCTTTGTATCTTCAGAATGTAAAGCAGGTGTTGGGAAATCCCCTCATCTGCTTTCTGGACTCATCCTCCAGTCCAGCAGGAAATTCCCAAGTCCATAGCTGAGGAGTGCCTGGGCCTACTTAAAATGGGGGTGGAGTGCTCTGAAAGAGGTCACGTAATCAAAACCAGTATTGGATATATTTAAGTAGTGTAAGTGCATACCAGTTAACTAATCTGAGGACAAGTGGAATAAATTGGAAAAGTACCTTCTCTCTGAATGTGAGGAAGCTTTTGTAGCTGGGAGAAGAGAGGTCTGGGTGGGGTGGTTGGTAGAGCCCTTGCATTGGGATGAGAAAGTTGCACTTCATGTTCCTAATTCCACTCTCTTCATCTGTTTGGAGAAGTTACAGTAATAAGCAAAGTGACACTTCTGAGATAGGAAGGAGTATGTGTGTCTTGGGGGAGGCAGGGAGGTCTGTTTTGTCTTAATCTATGTAATGCTGTTACACAGTGTGACTCACTGCTAAAGAAGTGTGTGTGTTATGGCAGTCCCCTATCAGTGTGATTTTTTTTTTTTTTTCTTTTTTTTTTCTTTCCTGTGGAAATGGAGCAGATGAGGATTTGCTTTCACTTCTGCATGGAAACACTGTACCCTAGGTTTGGAAAACCTGGTTCTTCCCTTTTTGTTACTGTAGCCATAACATACAGGTGTTCCTCCTTTGTTGCTGTTTGATGATTGACACAGCTTTTAGACTTTCTAAAGTACTGAACATGGTTGCTGGCTGAGGCTCCCTTTGAAAATGAGACTATGCCAATAACTGGGGGGGGAATACAGCAGTAATTCTGACTTAAGTAATAGCTCAGTGCTATTAATCAGTAGAAAGCAAGGACTTTCAGGATATCTTGCAGTAGAATTGACATGACTGTCACGTGAGAATAGTGTGGGTGTTTTTGTTGTGGGCTTTTTGAAGAACTCGTTTATTTACTATAGCAAAGGCTTAAAATATGAGCAGTGCCATTTGCAGACATATAGAAAGACACAGCTTGGATGCAAAAAGATGGTACCTTTTTAATAAGTATTTTTTTAAAATTTTCTTTATTTAGATCTTTTAAACCTGTGTTCTTCTGAAGCCTTGAAATCAGCCCAGGTGCTGCTGTAGATTCTTTTCCCCATGGAGAGAGCTTATTTTATTCCTGGTCATTTAGGCTCTTGAAAAGCTTGTCTTCTACCATAGTCCTCTGAAACCTCTGCTTTCTATGGACATAGATGAGGTAGCTGTTTTAAGTTTCCTTGATAGCAACATGAGCTGAAATTCCCAAGGTGTGCTGCTTTTTTAACTGAGTTAATGTAAAAAGTTGAGGGGCTGGGCTAGTTCTTGGAAATGATTCAAATACAAAACACCCCTCTGGACAGGGGAAGTAGCAGTTAATGATATTTGGAGAGCATGGATTGCTTAAAGCACCTTTTCTGTCAAAAGAAGTGTGTGTGTAAGAACACCCTCACCGAAGCCCTTAACTCGTTTGAAAATAGATTGCACAGTAATTATTTCTACTGTTTCATTTACATGGCTGGTGATTAATATGGTTGGTTTGCAGTAACACCTTGGATGTGCGAGACATGTAAGTGTGTGTGTTGGGGGGAAAGGGTTCTGAAACATGATGTGTCTTCTCATTGGTGCCTGGCACCTTAAAAATGTAGGTACTTGATTAAATATGAAGCCATTGGCTCATTTGTCAAGCACTGGAACAAGCTGCCCGTGGAGGTGGTGGAGTGACCATTCCTGGAGGTTACTCAAAAGATACGAAGCTGTGGTGCCTAGGGATGTGGTTTAGTGGTGGCCTCAGCAGTGTTAAGTTTATGGTTGGACTTGATCTTAAAGGTCTTCTCCAAACGAAACGATTCTGTGGTTTATGCTTCTGTATTGCCCATGTAAACCACCTCTAAAGTCAGAATTCATTTTACTAGAATGAAGAGTTGAGGAATAAACACAGTGCAGATGTCTTTGTTCTGTAATCACTGCTCGGATGGGGCAGCATATAGGAGCTCTCTCTTTGAGCATCAGTTGCTTAGAATGGTGGCTTTGATCCTATGTCTGTTGTTCCCTGAATGGCCCCCAAATCTCCAGATGCCTTTGTTCCTGTAGAAATGTTCTGTCAATGCAGAAACTGACCGCAACACTTAAGTTCTACTTGTTTTTCTTCATTTGGCCTCTGGTTTTAGTGACAGAATTCATTGTGGATGAAAGACTGAAGTGAACAATCCAATGTAACTTTAATTATCTTGTAATTTGATCTTAATTTGCTTAAATGTCTTGTGTACACAGTGAGGAGCTAGGAGAATTCATGGAGGTGAAAGGTGCCAACAGCCCTGGGATCCTTGTACTGACTACAGGCCTCAGCAAACCTTTTATGCGTCTGGATAAATACCCCACGTTACTCAAAGAACTTGAAAGGCACATGGAGGTATATCTTATCAGCATTTATGTTCCAGCTTAATGATGATTTGACAACAATTATTTTAAAGGTACATGTCAAACATGATGGGACCCAAAATTACATTTACTTGCTCTTCCATCAGCCTTCTATAATATGGGCTACAGTCGTTTAAAACTTGGTACAGTAAAACTTCCTGTAAAAGCTAAATGTTTAAAATAAAACTAGCCAGAGAAGCTGATCTTCACTTTTAGAACACTCTTGCAGGGTCTTTGGTCAGCTTGACATTGAATGCATCTCCTGTACACTACTTGAGGCTACTTTATCTTGTAGAAGGGAGTGCTGCTGCTCGTTCAGGAATTCGGCATGGCAAGCGTGCCACCCAAGTAGTCCTCCTGACTTCTGCTGAACACTCTCCAAAAAAAAAAAATCTTTCCGATTTGGGAAGGCATTTGAGGAGCTGCTGTTTCTGCTTTTGCATTTCATAGGATTTCATAGGTTAGATTTTGGCATGTGTAGGAGGGAGAGAAATAGAAAGCATATCTTTTGTCACACAGTTTGGTTTGTCAGTCAGTGACAATAGAACACGCTAGTCTGTAAGGAATCTAGTTTGTGACAAAGATAACACACCAAAAAGCTCTCTAAAATAACCACTTTCCTATCAGAACTTCAAACTCTATTAACCACTAGGTCTTGTGAAACTTCCCTGGCCCTGTTCTAAATATAAATAGGAAAGTTCTAAGTAACTTCTTCCACAAGCAAAACCACCAGTGTTTGTTGTAAGAATAAGAAGGCTGTGAAGAGAGCACATCAATCTACTCCTATTTTATAGAATTGCTCATTTGTTTTTTAGTTAAGCCTCTATTTTTTTTTAAATTACTTCTAGTAGAACTAAAGTTTTTATGTTTTCTCTATTGTTTTTAGGATTATCATCCGGATCGTCCAGATATTCAAAAATCCATGACTGCCTTCAAAAATCTTTCTGTAAGAGTGATAAAAAAATAGATGATACTTCTTAAGTAGAATGTTTTCTAATTTCGTCTCCTTCTATTGCTTTAAAAAAGTGAAGTTTGGGTTTGTTTTTTTTTGTAAATGTTGTAAGAAATTTTTGAAAGCCTGGTAATTGATGCTGTGTTTGGGTGGAGCTAAGGATGGTAATTACATCAGCATAGACCGTTGATGTAATAGCCACACAAAGCATTCTGCATCTTTTGGTCTAGCCTTTTGCTCATGCTTCATCTGCCTTTCTACTAGTGCTAGCATAACTGGTGTCCTGAAGAAAGGCTTTACACTTGAGTGTATGTTCTGGTTTGTTTCTAAAGTGCATTCCTTCTAGGGGAATGGTGGTGGATTTAGATCAGAGAGAATGAAGGGGAAAATGTTAGTGAAGTTCAGAAGATATGAAACTACTAGAAATAATTGGAGCAAGCAGCTTAATTTGAACAGATGAGTTGTCTGTTGCTGTCTTTAAAAAGACAGAAACAAACCTAACTAAAAACCCCACCACACCTCAACCACAATACATGTGTACTTAATGCCATCAGTTACAAAGAAAACTCTTTGTGTGTCCTATTAGGAGTGTGTGATGGCGATAACCTGGCTTTCTTTAATTTTATTTTTTAAAGCATGAATTTAGTATTATCTGTGTTCAGAGGAGGTTTGGGGATCCCATTCTATTGGGTGCTTTGCAAATGAGGAAATAATTCTTATGGAGAAAAATACAAATGAATGGGAGTACAGCTAGCAGAGCAGGCTGGGGACACGAGGTTATACACGCTCGTACTTCTCACAGTTGGCACGGCTCTTTTTACTGAAGAAGGATGCTTTGTTGTATAGGCATGTGGCTTTGTGACAGCTGTGCTACTCTTCTGCTGAGCCTAACCATTTGTAGTTGAAGTACAGAAATTTCAAATGCAGCGTAAGGAGAAATTTGAGAAGCAGAGCAAAGGCTGTGAATTGGGCATGGCAACTGAAGTCAGTGTATTGAAAGGAAAAGTAATAATATGGAAGTCAGCAAAACTAGTTTTATAAGAAATATTGACAATGGTCACCTGAAAGTACCGCACTGGAAGTGTTTTGAGTCTTCTGTGTACTACATGCACAACAGTAAATACAGCTCTAGTGGTATTTCTGCCCTGCTCCAGACTGATGGAGTTGACAGAGGAGGTGTTTTTCTCTGCTAGGCACAATGTCAAGAAGTACGGAAACGGAAGGAACTTGAACTACAAATCCTGACGGAAGCAATCCGTTGTTGGGAGGGAGAGGACATTAAAACACTTGGCAATGTGATTTACATGTCCCAGGTCATGATTCAGTGTGCTGGAAGTGAGGTAATGTCCTTCTCATCTTTACTGTCGGTCTTTCTTTCCATTTCAAATAATAATCATTATGCATCAGAAATAAACAGAATGCTTCAGAGATACTCATCTAGACTAAAATCTTTCTCTACTGATTAAAGGCTTTTATTACAAAGCCTGAAATAAATTTTGTTGAAGATGGATGGTCTCATCTGTAAAATTTACTGAAACACGGCAGAATATAGCAGCTATAAATGCTGTAAGATGATTTTGCAGAACTATTTTCAAAGTGTATAATTGAACAGGATTTTCCAGATGTAGTTATGTTACAGGATCATTTTCCATAGCAGTTTTTATAAGTTTTAGTTATTTTAACCAACATTGTAAGTTTTGTACTGCGAGGTGACTGAGGCACGTTTGTTCCTTGTTCTTTTGGGCAATTTGCTGAAGTAGTCAATTTGGAAATACAAGCTGAAGAACCAAGTGTTTTGGAGAGAATAAGAAACATTAGAAAGTTGAAGGTGACACTGCAAAGTCTGGATTGACTTTTTAAAAAAATTTTATTTTTAAACAAAGAAGGCAAAAGGTTGTCCTACCAGAAATAATGTTCAAGTCACATTAAAAGCAAGTGCTAACAGAAAGGAGATGTTATACAGACTACTGACATGTTTTTACTCTGGGTTGTTCCTTTGTGAAATCAATGAAGCTTTGAACCTGATGGGGACTTTTGAGTTGCAACCTCATTCAGTCATTTTCCGTCCTTAGAACAAAGATGTTCATAAATACAGAGAAAGAAAAATGTGTTTATACAACTGAATATTTAAAAATTTGTCACCTGATATTTTTCTCTCATATAATTTAAGTATTAAAATAAGTAAATAAGATTAGTAGAGCTGATAGTGCATCTTCTGCAGTCACATCTTTTCTCATAGTCTTAAAAAAAAACAGTAACAACAACAAAAACAAAACACACACAAAAAGCCCAACCATAAAACCACCCCACAGCTGCATACCTATTCTCATTGTGAGCTAAAATGTCAAATGTAATCAACTTTCAGAAGTTTCGACCGGCATTACAGCTTTTTGACTAGATACTGAACAGCTCTATTTGTGCAAAAGGAATTGGCTTTGGTTCTGTCTCTAAAATGATCTAGAAATCTATAAATGTTTACTGAAAAACAGAAACGTTAAACTTGGTAAGGACTTGTTTTGCAAAGATGCTTGTAATTCGGATCGTGGCTTTGTCAAGGATATATTAGTGTTGTCTTTAAAACATTGTACCTTGATGCTTCTCTCTTTCGTTATTTGTCTGTAGCAGTAGACTAGGAGTAAACCTTTTACTCCTTCCAGAAATATTACCTTCAAAACCAAACCACAGCAAGCAGCTTCATAAGTGAAACCAGCAATTTAAAACCAGAACAAAGTAATGAATGGTTTTGTTGTGAATATAAGCATTATTACTTTTGATTGTACATCCTTTTTCTACTTCTGGGCATAGTCCAACATCATTCAAAGATTTGATCTCTCCAATTTGAGTGTCCACAGTCCTGATATTTCTATAACATCATCCATCTAAATTATATTAAGGAATATGACCAATGTGTAATTTTGTCTTGCTGAAAAGGTCACACGGTTGCTATGATGTTAACCAAGGTCAGGATTTCACCTGGACTGTAAAATTTCTGGTTTAAAATATTAGGCTGTATGCTCCATGAAGAAGTGTAGGTATATGTTACTAGCACTTTTCAAAGAGGAAAATAAATTCTGCCTTTTTATTAGTATTATTGATGTGGAAAGTAAATATTTGCCAAGAGGCAAATATTTGTGGAGTAATTATGGAGTCATAACATTGATGGGGGTTTAAGAATATAAAGCAGAAAAAGAGGGCAGGGGGCTTGTGATCTTGTATGTAATATTTCGCCTTTTTTTTTTTTTTTTAACAAGGAAAAGAATGAAAGGTATCTTCTTCTCTTCCCTAACATTTTGCTAATGTTGTCTGCCAGCCCGAGAATGAGTGGGTTTATCTATCAGGTAAAGTAATACATGTACTTTTGTGTATAAATGTGGTGGGGTGTGGGGTTTTCCAGATTGTATTTCATAGGAAACTTGGCAGGGTTATTAAACTCCTGCATTTATAAAGGTAAAAGGTAATTCTGCAATAAGAACTGCTCATCTGCTTTATAAAAGCCTGGGTTAGAAGCTCTGAGTTTGATTCTTGCAGCTGTGACTATCAAAGTGGGTTTTTTCCACCTCATTAGTAGCAGCTAATGAGAAGGTTTAGGTCTACATAGGAAACCAGAGCAGTTGTACAGGGTTGTTAGTGCTCCTCGAAGCTCAAATCTTACCAAAATTACACAGCTCTCATAAGCTTTCCTTGGTGTCAGTTAGGCTGTTACCATCTGTTTCTTTAGGCATATTTACACTCCTGTTTTATCGTTGATCAGCAGAGCACTTTGGAAATGAATCTTCTATTTTTTTCCTGGTCAGTGATCTTTGAGTCTCAGTGCAGGAGTCGTTTCAGGGCTCCCAGCCTAGACTCCCCCTGGATGAAAGCATGCTCCAGAAGTGCACCCGGCCTGCTCCAGCTACTGGAGCTGGTCAGGTGTGTGGGCTGACTGACATGCAGCCCGTGGCCCCAGCCTAGAGGTAGCGCAGCGTAACCCCCCGATAACGCGTGCGGTGTAGCCTTTGGGTCCTTACCACTGCGCTTCACGTCACAGATCCTCTGCTTGCTGCTGGCAGGTACAACCCTTGAACGCTCAACCACGTTTCCTGGCTGAGTATTTGTGCCTGTTTCCCATTACAGAAATAGAGCAACTCCTCCACAGTGCAGGAGGGTCGCTGCCAGTTGTGTTGGCTCTCTGTAGCTCTAGGATGTTTCACAGAAGCGCTTGCGTTTTGGGTGCGTAGTTATGAAAATGTCTGAGAGGTGAGGTTAAAGTAAACGGGCAGTCCAGGACTTCCTGAAATCTTCATAATTGTTCTTCACCTATTGCTGTGTGGTTTCCAGACATCGCAGTAAAGCACCAAAAGCAAGGGAAAAACTGCAACAAAGTTCTAAAAGGAGCCAGAGATTGCACCTGCTGGAAGTTCTTCTGTACATCAACCTCGGGCAGCTTGATCCTTGGTCCTGAGCAGTGGTCTGCCTGCTATGAGCGAATGCTGAAGCTTAGTCATTCAGGGTTCCTGCACAAGTTGTGTGACTTTTTTATTAAGAGCCATTAAATTCCAAAATTCATATTCGGATCCACATCTTGTTGCGTTAGGTGATTCAACTGGACAGTCAAGTTTCTGTTAGTGTTGTACCACTCTTGAGAGATTTTGGCCAGCACTTTATTCGAATGCTGATGGAAAAAATATATCAGAAAAGGCAGGTGATTTCTGCACTCTGGAGTGGCACATCTAGAATTTCTGTTGCAGGTAACTAACTGGGAGTTTAGTCTGCTAACACACAAACTACGTAATTAAGCAACTGTCAGGCTTTGTTTTGCTTTCCTATTGTACATCACATCTCTTCCGTCTCCCTCCCACCTTGTGCCCCAGGTGCACATCATTCTTCAGTAAATAAACAATTTCCTGTGCCTTAATCTTCAGCTTCCCTTCAGTTTGGCCACAGCCCATTCAAATAAGCATAGGATGGCTTGGGCCGGAAGGGACCTTAGCGATCATCTAATCCAACCTCCCTGCTGTGGGCAGGGACACCTCTCAACTAGACTAGGTTGCTTAAGGCCTCATCCAACCTGGCCTTGAACAACTCCACGGAGGGGGCATTCCCAGTCCCTCTGGCAATCTATTCCAGAGTCTTTCCACCCTCATACTGAAGAACTTCTTCCTAGTGTTCACCATCCAATCCTCTGCTGAATGCAGAATTCTTAATTTTCTCATAACCTCTTGTGTGATTCCTCCTCCCGCAAACTGAGAACTTATCAGATTTTAATGACTACATCTTCACAACAAGGTAAAACTATTTCATCTCTTTGCGTCCGAGACAGTGGCTCAATCGTGTCTGGATTGCATCATGTGGGCCACCTGGACTTTTCTTCGGCAGCTCTTGTCTCAGTACTGGGGTGGATATGGACAGAAGATGATGCAGATCCCTCCATTGTTTCCAGGAAAATGATACCACAGGAGGCAGTGTCCTACATTACACCGTTCCTGTGTTTCTGAGTATTCCAGTTTCCAGCAGGCTTCAGATTTTCTGGTTGATAATCCTCATACCTACCACGCAAGCTAGTGGGGAGGACTTTTAGCAGTGGTGACTGAAGTCACAGTGGACACAGACCATACTTCACAGGAGGGCTTCAAAACTGTTGCAGGAGGGGGAATATAAATGATTCACAAGTTCAGTTCCTTTTTTTTTTTTCCCTGTGTTTTGCTGACTTTGTAGTTTTTGTCTCTGCAACTCAGGTGATTTTTGTTCTGTTGCCAGACTTTGGCTTAGTGTATTCACACATTCCCTTTGCACCTATGTCAGCAGTTCTTGCACCTCTCTTGCATTGTGGCTCTATGCTGTGTTCCTTCTGAATCAACAAACATGGAAAAACAAAACAACAAATTTTAGGCTGCATTATATTGTGCAGTGCCACCAGCTTTTCTTCAGTGGGGAAGCTGCTGCAAGAAAACTTCTCTTGAGCATCTTGGGCTTGAGCATGCTCTCTGCTACTGAATATCAAGTGGGTTTTAGTTTCTAAGATTCTAAGAAACCTTTGTCCATTCTGCAGTCATTGGGGGGGGGG
>VWZY01009350.1:214456-265982 GCA_013399075.1 Chloroceryle aenea
TTTTGGGTTTTTTTGTGTTTGTGTGTTTGGGGTTTTTTGTGTGTGTTTGTTTGGGTTTTTTTGTGTGTGTTTGGGTTTTTGTTTTGTTTTGTTTTTAGCCATTAGTAATAAGACGTGAATGTTATGACTCTAGTTTAAATGAGTCAAAATACCATTCTGTGTTCAATTGTGTGAGTAAAGAATGGAATGATTAGATCTTAGGTAACAGCTTAGGGTAAAATAAAATTAATTGTTATTAATTTTTCAATTTTGACCAAGTAGTCCATCACCATCTCTTAAGTATCCTTAGAACAGTAGGTTTTAACTGGTGATGTACTGGACAGGCTGTGGAGAAACAGTTTAAGTACTTTCTTTTGGGTTCTGCTTTTGAGTTGTTGGATATGAATGGATCTAAATTTAGCTCCATCTGTAGTGGTGACAAGAGGGAGCAGGCCTGCTTGTAGATGGTCTTTTTTTAGTGCGAGCTCTGTCTGTAGTACACAATGATTATTTTTTTAACTCCCGCTTTTCCAAATAATTTATTGTACAAATTTTCAAAGGCCAGCTGTAATAAACAAAAGCACTAGGTAGTGAGTGAGATTATTTCACCAATCCTTGATGCTATTATGTCTTTATTATGATAATAGGCTTTGTTTCCCTTCCCATCACCTTTGTCTTTGACAGCTTCCTTCCCATCCGGTAACACCCTCCAGCAAGCATTCGGACAGCAAGCCCATACCACTGACTCCTGCATACCACACTCTTCCTCATCCATCACACCATGGGACTCCACATACCACAATAAACTGGGGACCTCTGGAACCTCCGAAAACTCCCAAGCCTTGGAGCCTGAGCTGCTTACGGCCTGCCCCTCCACTACGGCCTTCGGCAGCGCTTTGTTACAAAGAGGTGAGCTGAGGCAGCCAAGAAATACAACTTTGTACCAGGCCTACAATGGGAAGTTTAACTTTTAAAAAATTATTAATTCTTTTACCAATTTTTACGATTTTTTGCATGCTTTAATATAAAGATGATTTAACTACCAGTGCTGGATCAGTGGTGATGAACTAGGGAATGCTCTTTATTTCAAACAGGGCTTTAGTCTTGCAGCTCAGAAAATACTAAGTCTTGTTGTTAGAGGCTTCCCCTCTGCAGTTAATAAATAAGAATATTTAAAATTTTTTTTTTACACTTGTAATTTGTTTCTTATGTTGATCATTGCATAGTAAGTTATTTGCTAAGTACACTGCAAAGCAGCTGGGATAAGGGATTCTGTAGTGTTTCGAAGTGCTGTATCAAATCACTCCGAGCGGCTGTGGTGCTGTAACTGACTCTTGGTTCCTCAGTATTCACCACTGGTAATCAGTAACGAGAATATTTTTTCTAAAAAGGAATGGTAACTGCTAAAAACATGTAATGTTTTTGTACTCAAAAGAATCTGATGACTGGTGTTACTACTAGCAAAAAACAATGCGTGAGATTTTTAAGATGCAGTTGGACTTTCTAATTAGCAGGTCTCCCTGGTGAAGAAAGACTGAGGGAACTGGGGCTGTTTAGTATTGAGAGGAGCAGACAGAGAGGGGATCTTCTTAATGTCTGTAAATATCTGAAGAGTGGGTGTCAAATGGAAGGACCCGATCTCTTTTCCATCCTAAGCAACAGGACAAGGAATGACGGGTATGAAGTTGAGCATAGAAGGTTCCACCACAACATGAGGAGGATCTTCTTTCCTGTGAGGGTGACAGAGCCTGGAACAGGCTGCCCACAGAGGTTGTGGAGTCTCCTGCTCTGGAGACTTTCAAAACCTGTGTGGATGCATTCCTATGCAACATGCCCTGGGTGATCCTGCTTTGGCGGGGGGCTTAGACTCAATTTCCAGAGGTCCCTTCCAACCCCTACCATTCTATGATGCTGTGGTGTGAATCTGTTCCAAGAGAAATAAAATGTGATGGTTTTAACCCCAAGAAGATAGTGGTGATAGGTTAGTTCGGTTCTGCCACTACATTTTAGAAATTGTTAATAAAATGTTTAATTTATGTTGAAAGTCTGAGTGTGTATAAGGAGGAGAATACCAGATCTCTGTGGCTTGGTGCTATCTCCTGTTCCTCACCCATGTCTTTGTCATGTGTTCCCACAATACTAATTCACTGTGAAGCAGCAGAGCCCTGAGTCATGCAGTTATACTTCAGAACATTTTATTCTGCAAGCTGAGATGTTGACAGAGGAACTTTGTTTTCCAGACATGTAAATTGCTGTTTCTTAGAAGCCGTAGCCTAAACACTGTGCCCCAGTGTGACCCGAGTGTGTTGTACTGTGGTGACGCTGTGTGTGACATTTTCTTTTTCTTTTCTAAATTGACTGAGTAACGGGGGGAAAAGTGATGCATAACCTGCAACTGGTTAGTATTTAGGCTTAGTTGCTACTGCAAGAGGTTCTTCTCTTTGGCCGTACTATATGTTCATTTTGTAATTTAAGTTCAATTCCTTTTATGCTTTCATGTGTAGGGTACTAAATTCTCCAGTGTGGTAAAACTTCAATCATCATTACAGTGTTTAGTATACAATGATGTTCAAAAGCTGTCTTCATCTTCTTTGGTCTGTCCTGCTCATTCACATTTTACTTTCTCATTCTATATTTTTATAGAGGATGTCTTATATCCTTAAGGTAAGGGGTAGACCAGCATATTCCTGTTGTTCTGTAACCTAGCGTTGTTCCTGTAAATCAGCATGACGGGGTTTTGAGCAGAAATGCTGTACTTGTTGTTGTATTTGTATTTATTTACTTATTTTTATTTTGCTGTAGAGCTTTATAACAAGACCCAAACACTTCTGGCTTTGAAGAGTATACTACTTGCCAAGCTTCCTTATTAGGAAGGAAGCTTCTTTACCTGCTTCTAAGTAGACAAGTGAAATGGGGCTTCTTTTCTAAAGTTAAGGAAAGAAAGAACCTGTGTTAGTGTATGCCTGCCTCTTCCCTTCGCTCTAGCTCCCAAACAGCCTGCATGCTTTTGCGGCAGCTTTTCTGTATATTTCTATTAATAGGACAGATAAAATCCCTGACTGTGTATAGTTGGAGGAAGGGTAGAGAGGAAATCAGCCAGTTCAGGCAAGTCGAGTGTGCCAAAAAAATACGAATGAACTGAATTTTGGTGCTGTTAAAAGATCTTTAGTTAGTAACTCCTGTATGTATTTTAGAAGTTAAACTTTCTAAATACTCTGCTCTTTTATTTTTTTTTCCCCTGCACAGGATCTCAGTAAAAGCCCTAAAACCATGAAAAAACTGCTTCCCAAACGCAAGCCAGAACGGAAGCCATCAGATGAAGAATTTGCACTGAGAAAAAGTAAGAGAGACTTGGAACAAATGTCTGTGGAATACAGAGGCTGGAGTTAACATCAGTTAAAATTATTTGAAAGCTAAATGTAGAGCGTACGCGAGTCATCTGGTTTCCCCTCTCCTGTCAGGGGCAGAGGGTGTGGGTTTCTCTGGAGGATGGCTTGTTTTACTCCTCCTGGGTGCTTACCTCATTATTGCTTCCTAGGGCTTTACTATTGACTACAGTGGCCGTATGTTTGTGAAGTGTCAGTTTCTAGCTCTTTGCTACCAAGGGGAGTGAGGTCGACTACAGAGCTATGTAAAGTTCAGTAAGTTCAGCCTGTCTTTCAATACTGCAAACAACAGTTAGCGAAGAGGGTCCCACTCCTGCAGAATGCTTAGTAGCTGTGTTCTTGATGCTGGTAGGAGCTTCTGCTGAGCTGGGTGTCGGAAAGCTGGATCGAACAGTCTGCAGTTGGAGAAGTGGAAAAAGGAAAGTGGAGGGAACAGTAATGTTATCGAGCAAGCACACTTAGTGCTGCTCAAATCCTTCCTTAGAAATTTTGTGAATGAATAATCCAATTAATCAATAAAGCCCAGGGAGTATTTAAGCTCAAGGCCAGATTCTTGGTCTGCAACTTTTGCATCTCTGTCTGTCCTTTGCTCACAGGCCTTTTAAGATGGAGACTGTGCCTTGAGTGTTCAATGCATGGAGTGTTGTTATCGTGACCTTTGTTTTTCACTAATTTAGGTAGGGTTGAAGAGAAAAAGCTTTTCCTCGGGGCACTGTTGATTTGTCTTGCGTGTGCTGTGAATTTCACGTGGCAAAAGTTAAGGTAGTGAATAGAGCAGCCACGTGTTCATGAGTATGCAAGTAGATGCTTTAGTTCAGGTTGTTTTATCCTTCTCAGAAGGTATGTGTTTAGGAAAAATGGAATTGCAGTGTTCTTTCGGATGCTGGAGGATGGAGATTCAGTAATTGTAATGACAGCATCAAGGCTGTCAACTTGCAGATCTAGGACAACAGTGAGAGGAGATGAGAGTTCTTTTTCTGGGCGGAGAAGAGGGCATAGAGCTTGCAAACGCATTGTTCTGCTCCTGGTTAGCACCTGTCAGTGTTTTCTGTGTAGGAGAGAACTTTCAGTAGAAGGAATTTCTGGTGGCTGTAAGTCAGTGTTGTTTACAGAAATACTTACTGATTCTTGGTATTCATCTGGGTTTTTTTTCCCCACTTTGTGTCAATAATTAAAAGTTTCTGTTGCATGTTAGTGCTCCTTCGACCTTTTCCAGCTTGTGGAGCTGCAAAAGCTTTCTAGTGAGGAACTTCTATTTGACTTAAAGCTTATTGATAGGTAGATTTGGTTATCATTACTTCTCTTCTTCTGAATCCCAGGGACTTACGGGCTATTGTTTTGAGAACTGCTGTGTCAAATTAGCATTATAACAGACAAACCAAAATAAGGTATTGCAACTGAATGCCCTCACAATATTCATTTCAGAAGTGAAATATTTGTCCTGCTACTGTAATAATATGGTGCTGCATTCTAAACACAGTGAAATCTAATTATTTTTCCTGCCTTGAAAGAGAAATAACCTGTACTTTGGAGTACCCGTGTCTCTTCAACTGCAGGGAAGCTATATTGGGTAGAGATAATCCACAGTTAGCTTGTCAGCTGATCCTGACAAATGCTGGGGCAGCTGACTTTGTTCTGGTGATAATAAATCACAGAAACTGAACAGGGTGCATCATCTGGCAGAAAACAGTACTAGCCTTCCTTGTTGAAGGCAGTTCAGATTCATACAGTGGAAAATCTTCAAGCCTACTTTTTGCAAGGAGGAAAATGGGAAAAGTGCTCTTAAAACAACAAATCATCCTGCCCTACAGACTCCTCATTCCATTGAAACTAATAGTAGAGGTACCTCTAGGTTTCAGTTTGATTGGAATTTCACTCTGTTCCAAGTGAGCAATTTCACAGCATTTGTTCTGAATTCCTCAAGGAGAAGATTTGCTGTGGAGCTCTGTCTTAAGGAAAATTTTACCAAGTTAAGCTTGAATAGTTAGGGGGTTTTTATATATATGTATATTTATTTTTTTCCCAATAGTGCTTTTTCTGCTTTAAAGTCTTGAGAATTTGAACTACTCTCCACTTGTCACAGACACACTTAAGTGATAGTGACATCTTTTGTGCTACACTCTGGACTGAAGTGGTACTGACATTTATTAATTCTGAGTTTAATTTTTAATAGTGTGCTGTTGGAAGGGGTAGATGTGATACATACACCAAGCCCAAAAGTTTTCAAGATTTCTGTTACTGAATATTCTGTTCCTTGATTGAAATAATATGGCTGTTTGGTTTAGTACCAGAGTGATCAAACTTCAAACCATGTTTTGCACAACTTCAGATGCTCAGAAAATTTCTTAAATATGTGGGTGGTTATGCTGACTTGGGATTTTTTTCCAAGCACTTCAAAATAGTCTCTTGTCTTTTCTGTTGCTTTTGCTCAGTGAAGTTTTATTTTTAAAATGGGATGGTTAAGAGAATTTTGAAAAGTTGATTAGGCTGAACTTTGGACTCAACTGAAACACAGTGATTTACAAAGACTTTTCTGTATTAAGAAACATAACCATAAAATTCTATTTTTCCCATTGATTCTAGGTACAGCTGCTTTAGAAGAAGATGCTCAAATTCTTAAAGTCATTGAAGCATATTGCACAAGTGCCAAAACACGTCAAACACTAAATTCAAGTAAGTTAGAAAGTATTGAAATTACTAACTAAAGGAAATCGAATTAGATAATTTGCAAAAAAGAGAGCTGTATGTTCAGATCTTTTCAAGTAGGAAGCTGGACCTGAAGGAAGTAGCCAGAAACCATTTATTTAATGTCAGTGCTGAGTGTTTGAAGTATTGGATGCCAAGAACCATGGTTAGAGACTATAATTCTTTTAGTATACAAAAACAAACAAAAGCCAAAGAAACAAAAAACCCCAACCAAAACAAAACACCCCCCCTCCAAGCCAAACCAAAACAAATCAAAGAACAAACAAACAAAAAGAGCAAGTGACTATGTGTCATGGTTTAAAATTGCACAAAACCCTCACAATGAGTGAGAGGTGTCTGAACTGAATATGACAGTTAATCAGTTTGCTTTTTGATAAATTGAAAGAGGCTGGTAAGTAGAAGTAGAGAAGAGGAATGTAGTAGACGTAATTTTGGAAGAGTATGTTTGTCTTGTGCTGCTCAACAAAGACTTCCCCTATGGAAGTGTAGTCTAGACCTATAAAAACCTTTCTTCTTTTATTGCCACTACCTGTTTTTAGTATTAACTGCAAATTTTAATCCCATCTCATAATTTCAGGAGAAGTTGTTCTCAGATACGCGTGTTGCTTAAAGCCATTTTTAGTTTCTCAGATCAATACCTAGCTTATTGAAAACCTGTAACGTGCCTCTGGGGTCCTACTTCATTTAATCCAAATCAAGGTTGCCATGTGGAGTTCCTCTGTATTGTAAGTAAAACGTTGCACAAAGCAGGGGAGTCCACCAGCATGTGTTCCATTTACACAACGAAGGAGAAAATGCTGTTGCGTTTGTTCCCCTCTGCCCAGTTTTTGCACTGTTGGAATACCAGTTTAATTTGGGGATTCTTGGAACACAGTATAACAATCCTGAAGTACTCGGCTGGTTTGGCTGTTGTCAGAACTAGAGGAGTGGACATCGTGACTTACTCATTGTCCACTAAAGCCACTGAAATTTGTGATATTGATCACTGTAGCTGCTGCCCACGGCGCGCTCTGCCCGCTTTGCTCCCAAGCAAAAGCACTTTAGCTGACAGTTGAGCAATCTCAAAATGCAACTGCAAACTTAGCTCATGGATTTTCCTAATCCGTGTTCATTTACTAGTCTACTTGGAAAAAAATCCAGCTACCTTGTTATTCCTATGAAATTTAAAATGAGAATCTGACCCTTGTATAGACCGTAGAAACTTTTCAAGTAACAGCAAAAACCTTAATTTCTGTCTTGATGAACTGTAGGTCTCCACAGTGGTAAAAGTAGCTGCTATTACATCACTTTGTATTAATATAAATCTATTTTGTGGTCCTACAGTCATTACAGCAGTGTGTCTAATTGGATTAAAGGGCATGAACGTGTTCAAAATTCTGAAGATATACTGTGGTTCCAAACAAAACTGAGATGATTGCTGTTTTAAACATCTTGATTGTGATCCGTTATTTTCAAGGATAACGTGACAAGAAATGGTTGGGGAGACATTTGCACTTGCACAGTAGTGTGTGTGTGTGCAGATAAAATTGGATATGATTTTTTTGTGCTTTTTTGCCTATTTTTTCCTGTCTATGTATATTTAAGAAATATACATGGCGCTGTGGGTATCATTGCATACATCAGAAGTCAGCAGCTTTTATTTGCTCTTAATTTCAAGAAGAAACACATTTTTAATTGATAAAGCACACAGCTGCTCTGTTTGGAAAAAACAGCATTGTCACCTAAGACTTTAGGTTTCAGAAGATCTATTTGTAGACTTAAATTGGAAATGGGGGAAAAAAACCCCAATCATGCTGGAATTGCTTCTGTGGGAGCAGCAGTCAGTGTAGAAGAACAGAATGAAAGAGTTGCCTGTCATCGTGAAGTACACGCTTTTTTTACATACTCCTTTCTTACCTCCATGTTAATATTCTGCCCGTGCCTCACAGCACTCACTTGGCAATTCTCCTGCCTGCACCTTAATCCAAAGCCCAGTGGATGCTGCTTTTGGCAACATCAGGTCAGCAGAGCTATGACTCCAGTGCAGACTGGTACGGAGTGGCAACTCTTTTCAGTTGAGTGGGGAAGATGTAGGTGTTAATTTGGTGAGACAGATACAACCATAAGAACAGAGTTTTGCTTTCTTCTGCTTTTTATATACTGAGCTTACTTTGCATTTCTGCTCCAAATGGAAGCTTAACATCTTTTGTAATACTGTGGGTATAGTGGCTCATAGCATAGCTGCCTGTATGGTTTCAGTCCTTGGGCATTGCCAGGACTGTTTTGTTTTGTTTAAAAAAAAAAAAAGAGAGAAAAGAAAATGAAGAAAATGACAAAAAGTGTCCTTATCTAAGTTTGCTCAGCTACCCTAGACAAAGTATTTAATTGGAAATGTAGATTGACAGGACAGAGGTGTGCAGGAAGAGGTGTGTGAGGGGTTGGAATGGACCAAGCTGTGTTGCTGTTAGCCTCTTGGCTCTGTTTGTCTGTGAGTTAATTTACTACATGGTTAAATAAAGAAATACAAGAGGTACAGGCACAAAAAAGCTGTACTTTGACCGTCCCCATCAGTGGCTGCAAGATGTTGCTGCTGATTTAGAAAGTCAGCAGCCCTGCTCTGCATGAGAACCTTTGCTTTTTCCTCTGCATTTTCCTCTTTACAGTGGTGACGCAGGCACTTCTGTGGCTGTGTTGTGAGCTGGTGGGGAAATTACCTGCTTAAAAAAGAATCCTCTGTTGGGTCAGTTTTAATCTGAAACCGTTCCCTGACCTGGCTCACCAAGCAGCTGTACAAATGACTGTGTCATTGCAAGGGAGGGAAAGGATGGACGTACAGATGTATGATGGGGAAGGAGCTGTTGCTTTTCACATCAGCGCTGGATCATGCTGGCTTACTGTGTTTCTTGCTCTGTCCCCAGTCCGATCCCCTCAGACTAGAACTGACTCAGTACTTCAAAAGGACCTAATTCCCTCTTCCAAAGAGCTAACTCTCAAAAAAGATTTTGGTTATTCAAAATTCTCAACTGAGGCTGCTTAGAAGCTTAAAAAACACTTCAAAAATTCTGTCTTAACAGTTCAAACGTGATTATTTGCTGATAATTTATACCTGAAGCCCAAACAAATTAAAAACAAAACAAAAAAAAAAAGAAAAAAAACACAAACAAAAACAAACAGAAAACCTTTGGCACCTTTTTAACAATATTTTCTCTTTTCCTTCTCTTCCCATCACCTTTTTGCTTTTATTTCATGTGTTTGGTTGTGGCTATTCCTTACGTTCTCCTCCTCATCCCACCTCTGCCTATCCACATCCACCATTTCATTTCACCTATACATCCTTAGCATGGCAAGGCACTGACCTGATGCATAATCACGTCTTGGCTGATGATGACCAATCAAGTCTAGACTCCTTGGGTCGTCGCAGTAGTCTTTCTCGTTTGGAGCCTTCAGACCTCTCAGAAGACTCTGACTATGACAGTATATGGACAGCCCATAGTTACAGAATGGGGTCTACATCTCGTAAGAGCTGTTGCTCATATATCTCTCACCAGAACTAATGCACTTCTGAGCTTTTTCTTAACAAATGCTTGTTGTATCACAGCCTGCTTTTCTTAGATGTTTTCTTGCTGTTCCTTGTCTCTTTAATGTGATATTTTAACAACTTCTGAGGGAGCTTCTGAAACTTCGGTTATACCTGGTGGAAGGCTCTACTGCCAATTCAATACACATACAAATAAGTCATTCTAAAAAGTGTATATCCTGTAAAGGATGATATTTCTCGAGGGGTTTTTTTAACTGACAGATGTTAATTTGTAGCTCTGAATGGTGTTCTTTCTTTTTTTTTTTTTTGACTTGATTAGTGTAGCAACAGGTCCTTTTCTGTTGGTGTTTTATTATTTATTTATTTAGGATACAGCACATTTTTGTATTTTGTACTGAAACCCTACTGGTTGGTGAGCCCCAAGTGCCAGCGATACGGAAATACCTTAGCAGTAGTGGTTGGATTTTCTACATATTACTAACAAAATACAAAGTCGGTAGAGTTAAGAAAAATGCAGCTTAAATATAAGCAGTACAAGAGCTGTAAGATCATTCAGATATTCACTTATCTGGCCCATTTGTTTGGAAGAGCATTTGCTAATTCCTAAAAAAAAAAATCTGTTTTTATAGTGCTGTCTTTTCCTCATTGCTTAGCCGTTGATGCGAAGGGCCGCACTGCTCTCCCTCCACCCCAGTCCGGCAGTTGTCATGAAAACCTGGCAGTCCATGCTCATTACACGCAGTGTTTTGATAATCTCATGTTCCCTATGGTCATGCTGTCACTTTACTGTATGCAGTAGCATGGCAGAAAGCAGGGTCTAGATGTTTACTTGCCTGTTAAAATACACAGCTGTCAACTCTCAATTGACCATTCTTCTTGAAAAGACGAGATGAAAGTGGCTCCCCTGATGGAGGCTCGAGTGTTCAGCGTCTGAAACTCTAGGTACAACTGTGATCACGTTGGCTTGTTTGAAGTTCTGAATAATAGAATGCTTGGCTTTTGGGTTGTACTGTTTGGAGCATGTCTGTGACAGCTTTTATTGTGTCTTGTAACTTCTCTCACAAGCAGGTTTGTTTTCAGCAGCAGCTCTTCGTTTACAGTCCCGTTGGTTTTTCAGAGAGCTGTGCCATGCTGTGCACAGCTGAAGGTCTCAAACCTGCACCTGGGGCACTGCTGGGGTGAAGCGTGTGTGTCCTGTATTGCAGATGATGTAATTGGCATCAGAACAAAAATTCCGTGTTTTCTAAATCTTTGCTAGCATTAGGGGAAAGCATGTGATGAAAGGACAGAAATGGTTCTCATTTTCACCAGGCTCTCCTAACACAATTCCCTTACCCCCTTTCAAGTGAGCATGTTATGCAGTGTTCAGGTATTACTCTGTGAACAAGTTCAGAATAGTCATGATGCAATTTACTGCCACCTGGGAACTTGATCACACCGTTTAAAAGATAATAAATACTTTTCAGCAGGTTATGTGATCAGAAAATCAGTAATTCGTAGATGTACACGATTCCAGAAAGGTGGGCAGCGTGGAGATGTGATTTCAAAGCCGTGCCCATCTGCAGATTTGCATTCAGTCTTGTTTGACCACTTGCTTTATCCACAAGCTGTTGTTGGCATCCAAAAATGTGACTGACAAAAGCAGCAGTGCTTACCGAGGAGGGTTTTCAGGGATACATTTTACTACTAGACATTCATTAACCTAATGACCAGGAACTTGTGTCCGTTGAACTTTTAAAAGTGGAGGAGTACTGCTTAGAGAAGGAGATAAGTATGTGTGCTCCATACCATTCCACAGCACATTTGTAACCCTAACCCGCCTCACTCCCCTCTTCCTTTCACTCAGTTTTTGGTTTCTTTTAACATACATGGAAAGTATGGATTGTTTTGGGTTGTTTGTTGTTTGGTTTTTCCCCCCCTGTTTCTTAAACTGTGGTGTTCTAGTTGAATAATGTTTTCTGCATTGGATAAAGGATAACTCTTTTATGTCTGTTTCCATGTTATATAGTGTAAATATGAGTTTGTAATATGGTTGTTGCACTTGAACTTTCCTTATCACACGGAATGTTTTGTTACCCAGATCCGAAGATTTTATTGACTTTCTATGCACCAAAGCTTTGACGGTTTACCACCATTAATTATCGTAGCACTTAAGTCATTAATTATCACAATTAGTGTATCCCATACTCTGTATCCTCATATTAACATCACCGCACACTTGCAATCATTCCGTGTCCTCGGTGTTACAGACCATCAGCTCCTGTGGACCGACTGGGAGTGTTAATGCAAAACGCTTAAACCCCCCCAAAGGGAAATGTTGAAATGGTGGTATTCAGTCCAAAGGTTCAGTGTTTCTATTTTTGTGGAACTTCAGTCACGGTAATGCCAGTACCTTATGTTTATGCAATTCTGTAAATGACGTGTGTACAGTTACAAATACACTGGAAGGATGGAGAGTCTGAATGGGAAGGTAGGTTCCAGCCATTGTCAGCCCCTCTTCACATGGCTTATGCAGTGTTTCCATGGATTAGTACTTGCCATACATTGAAAGCAACCGATATCAATTGGGTGTTTTGCGTAATCTTGCCAAAACACAGTGACGTGTACATAGTGACGTAAGCATAGAGAAATACTATATATTGTGCACTTCATTTGTGAACGGGAGAAGCCATCTTTAGTAGGTGACTGCCTTTTGGAAGTACAAACTGGATGTATATCTGAATGTTGCATTGTACTGTACAGTATGCCTATTGTTTGTGGTTGCATATATCAAGTGTTTTGTTTTATATAAAAAGGACATCTGTTATGTACAGTTGAAATAAATTTTGCATTTGCTAGACTGTGACTTTAATATTTAATTATTACACAGGGGGAAAGGACAGCTTAACTTAAAACTTAACACTAACTTCCTCTTCTCCCCATGCCTCCTTTCTTTCCCGCTCTCCTTCCCAGAGGAATCAAATGCTGAAGTGAAAGAGCTTTTTTGACATGTGTGTAATCTTTGTTTAATGTTCATTAGCTACAGGAAATTCAGTGTAATGTGAAGTATGTATCCTTCTGTAGTCCCCCTTTTTTATTTTTTTTGTGTTAAAATAACTATTCAGAGGTGTTGCCATCTACAGAATCTCCTTCTGTTGCCTCCCTCTACCCTTAGTGTATTTTCTTCTTTTTCATTTTCTGGATGGGTGTATTCTCAGTAAAAGCAAAGGCTGAACTGTTGGAATGGTACAAACCTTCTGCAGGTCCTGTTACTAGAGAACAATTTTATGGATATGATACTGCTTTCTATAGCCTTTTCTATTTCAAGTTTAGTATTACATTTTTCTCTTTCAAACAAGAGTTATCTGTAGTGTTTCTACTTAAAAGGTGCTCATATCTGAGTGAATTTAAATAAAAAGGTAACCCGATATACATACTAAAATGTTTACATCAGAATGAACAAAGTAATCACCAATTCTCTGAAAAGGTCATGATGTCTTTTTACTACAATTGTAGTAACACTGGTTGTAGCCCTGCCGCCCTCTGGTTGGAAGTTTCTGTGCTGGTTACTCTCTAGAGGAACTTTAGTGGGATAGCTCTTACCAGATGTCCTGGAACTATCCCACTTCCTCAGATGGTGTGTCCATCTTTCAGACTCTTCATTCTGGTCTTGCATGACTAACACTTACCTATGGAGTTTTTATGTCTTTCAGTCCACTTCAATTATTCTCATTCTACTTGTCAAAATGTTTTGCTGTAAACTGCATAGTTCTGTCATCTGAGTCACGTGGGGATGTTTTCCTATTCGTGTATCACCACTATTACTGGAAAAAAACCCAAGCAACTTCATGCCAAAACCTTTCTTGTTACTGCCAAGAATTTGCAAACAAAAGGTGTATTTTATACAGTGAACTGAAGTTTGGCTTGGTGTTTGGATTTGATTTGTTGATATCTGCACAAAGATACTGAAGGGGTTACCTTTGACTCTGGCACATTTGTAATACGAAGGATTTCTAATTTTTTTTCAATGGTTTAAACTAAATGCACACAGAATCTGGGAGCACCATTTTTAGGATTCTTCATATTAGGAGCTTATCAGAGGTTGACTGAGAAATGAAAGGGTAATTTGGCAGGTCTGGTCATCCACTTTAACTTCCTCAATATAATGAATGCAATGAAACAGTGACTGGTTGAAATGGCATGTAATTACTTGTTCTCTAACATTTGCTTCTCCAGGAGATTTCCCTGTCTATACACTGGTGGCTAACAGTAGATCTAAAGACATAGACACATTTGGTTTTCACTGGCAAGTCCAACTTCTGGTTTTGAGCCTCGAGGAAGTGATTTCAAAGCACTTCTTCACTTAGGAAGAGAGCCTAGTAAAGTTGGAGAAAACCAGAATTGTCTATTTACAAGTACTGTGTCTAATTTTTGAACTTTATTGTGCCTCATCCCCCCCTTACCTCCCCTAATCACAACAAAGATAAGAAAGTGAATAAACCAGCAACGCTTAAAAGCTGTGCATCTGAATCGTTGCTGTTGGCCTCAGATTATGCCATGTGTTTCTTAAAATTAACCACCCTCACCACGCGTCTAACTTCCGTACCTTAAATTAGGAGCCTGATAGTTGCTGGAAGAAGGTGAACTCATTGTGGAGAATCACTGTGAAGGTGCCAGGGTTGAGCTGCCCTCTCCACATGGCCAGTTGTAGGAAGGACCCCTGTTCTGGACTGACTGGGGAGAGCTGGCTTTTCACTGAGGCCCCGAGGTTAGCTACTCTAAGGAGGTGATGTAAATACCCACCTTCATTTGACTGTTGGCTTTAAAAACCACTTTTTAAAATGGTTCCTGGACAGAAAAGCTCTTTGAACATAGGCAGAGACTTAATACCGGGTTAAAGTGAAATTCAGACTAACCTGAATTTCATCCCCTTCCTTCTCTTCCTTCCCTCCTGCCTGATCGGTTAACATCTTTAGAAGACTTCTGAACTTCCTTCACATGTCTACTAAATGATTGAGAATGAAGGACTGGACTTATTGCCAGTACCACTTCTTCTGAAGCCTGGCTTCTGTCAGGAGCCAGTGTGGTACCATAGGGACCATTTTTTAAGCTATCAGACTCCCTTTGGAGGAGGGCAAATAGAAGGCTGGGGTTGTGCAGCTGTGTTTGCAGGCAGACATTGCGGAGAACCTCTGTGGCGTTCTGTGCTCCACTTTCTTCCCATTTTGTGTTAAGACTGTTATCCAAGGCTGGGTGTGATCTCTGTTGGCTTCATACACGTACAAAGTGACCTTCTGTCATGGAGTCTTTTGGCCACAGAAATACCCAAAGTTTCAGTTTTCCTTTTTTGTGCAGAAGTGCTCAGAACTGCTTGCTGGTTTGGCTGGTTGATTTGCCTGGAAGGGGGATCAGATGCTTGAAAACTAAAAGCAGGGAGGGAGCTGTTCCCCACAGGCCTGTTCTTGTATCTTGGGTGTTGCACCCCATTACAGACTGGGCTTTGCTAATGTCTCTAGCCCTGGCCTGAGTGCCAGGTGGGCTGTGTTGTTATTTGCTTTACTCTGGAGACTGAAGTTGCTAATCCTCTAATTTAGGGTATGGTGTTTGCAAAAGAAACATTGTAATTCTTTATTCTTAACTCTAGGGCTGGAAGATAGTAATATTGAATAGATACCTTTATTTTCTTGATGGAATTTAGTTGACAGAAACTCAGTTGAATCTTTATCATAGCGGTCAGTTGGTTTGTTTTAAATAGGTAATGGAATTCTAACCAGTAGGGTCAGTCTTCCAGCAAGTGTTCCCCATTGAAAAGTTACGGCAATTTACTCAGCCTTACCAGTTGTTTGGTAATCTTGAAGTAATTGTCTGGGTTTGCCAAACATCCTTTCATCTCTCATCCACCTTACTTCCCCAATATCTCCCCAAAAAGGAAAAGAAAACAAAATGAAACTCTCTTTTGCCAAGCTGGGAGGGGGAGGAGGTGGTCTTTATTCCCCCCGCTCCCCCCAGCTAATACCTTTTGGTTGTATTGTCTCAAGATGATTTAGGGACAGAGTTGTTGGGAGGCCAATTTAAACATTGTCTTTTGGCCTGGTTGACTTGGACTGAGTCTGAGCAGTGTCTCCTAATAAAATTCAGCTTGAAGCTTGGATGCTAAGGATTGAGGAATGGCAGATGTGGCAAACTGAATAACTTTTGTTTCTGCTGCCTTACTTTGTGAAAATGTAAAAATACATCTCGTAGTGGAGTTTAGGATTAACTAAGCTGCAGGAACTTTATAGACAATCCTTTTAGTAGAACTCTGTGTGAAATGCCCCCTGTGTATAATGCAGCGCTTTCTTTGGGTCCTAAAGCTGTAGCTGGTAAACTCCTCTGGGAAGAAATGGTGACGTGGCAAATCGAGATAAAGAACTCACTGGAGGCACAAGATGAAACTTAGGGGGTATTGCTGAGTGGCAGTAAGGAGTCACTCTGCCTGAAGTACCTTACTTTTCTCTTTAGAACTTGACACATCAAGTCCGATGTGATTGTGCACGTGCTCATTTGTTGGTGGGGTCCTTTGTCGTAGGGTCAATGTGCTTCGTGTTTGTACCCTTGATACTTAGCAAGTGCTTGGGGGGTTTAATGTAAAAAGAAAAAAAAACCCACAAACATAACAAATCTCCCCCCGTCCCAGCAAATCTCACAAAAAGCAAACCACAGTGAAAGTGGGTTGGGTTTAGTTTGGGGTTTTTTTTTTTGCATGTAAATACAAACCCTGGGAGCATTGAGGGTTCTGAGATACAAACTGAAAAGTTCCGTGACCAGCAGTATCAGAGTAATGAATGTGAGAGTGAAACTTGCCAAATGTCCTGAATTCCATGGCAGTTAATGTTCTGTGGCACAGGAAGGTCAGTGTTCACAGCAGCAGGTTTGCAGTGTGTGTGTGTGTACTTTGTGGTCTCCTTGTGCGTACGGTGTTGGTGAACATCAGGCTTTTAATTAACCTGCCTTCTGTGTCTCGGTAGTACTGTCTGCTGTGCTGTATGTACACCAAGATGTGCTGGTGTAGATGTGTGTTTCACATGCGTCTGTGTGTATATAACTATACAGCTGGGATGTTGTCTTAGTTAAATCTGTCTACTCCATGCTGTTTCTGCTTTGCCAGGGCCCACGTTACTTTGACTAGGAAAAGACAATTGGATGCAGCTCTATACAAAGATCAGTATAATGCAGTGCTCCACTTGGTTGAAGGGAGTCCTAGGTGAGACACACGGCAGTTCTCTCCCTTTGGTCCCTGTCTTCCTCAGCGTGTGCTGGGCTGAGGTCTCCACATTGGTAGAGACACAAAATGTAGTCATCTGGTAGCATCTGCTGCCAACTAATTCTTAAAATAACATTGAGCTTGGTAGTCTGTGTTGCTCCTCAGGTTAACAAAGCAGAGCAGTAACCAGGTAACTGAAATAAGACCATTTTTTCCAATTGGAGATTGACAGAACAAACAGGGAAGTGTCCTTGAGCTCTCTACAGTTCAGATGTGCTTCTTTTATAGAGTGCTCAATTGCCTGGAAAAGATGTGGGGGTGTAAAGATATTAACCCCTAAAATATTTCTTCAGTCTGTAAGATGAACTTGCAGCTTTCAAGGACAAGATTCTGTTCTCAAATCTGCAGTTACCTTTATTCTCTAAAGTTTTGTCCATCACACACTGATAATAATATCAGTTTTACTGCCAGCTTGAGGAAACTGCTTTCTTCGTTAAAGGACATGTGTCATGCAAAACCAGCTTCACACTTACTGCTAAACCTACAAGCTCATTGTTCAGAACTCAAGACTGCAGCTGTCAGGGAAGTTAGTATTTTTCAATGAGCTTGATTCTTTTAACTTTTTTGTGGTTTTGGATGATGTATTTTATTATGAACCATAAAAGAAAAGCTCTGTTGCCACAAAACATCTGTTCAGCAATAAATAGCTAAGTAACATCTTCAGACAGGCGTGCACCCTGTAGTAGCCAGTGATCAATTCAAAGTGTGCCAGACTTAAGACATTCCTGGTTAGTGGAAGATCACAACAAAGCAGGCGAGTCTGCCCTGCTTGTTCAAACCCAATCCTGGTTAAGGTATGCAAGAACTTTAATGCCTTACCTGCTGTGTTTGAATTCTGAGCCAGTACTTAGCAATTTATTTCCAAACCTTCTTTTAAAAGGAAAAAGCTTGTAATCTATTGCAGGCTGGTTAAGTAACATTTCCAGAATCCATACTTCATGTGTGAATGGATGCACATCTCCGAGCTGCAGATTCTTCTATTCAGAGCTACTTGTTAAGAATCTCCAGGTTATAAATTGTAATGATTGTGGAAAATGCTTGAAGATGTTGAAATGTTTTTCAGTTTTATTGTCAAACCATTAACTGCTTTTAAAACCATTAAATACCAAGTACGTATTTCACTTGATAGGAATTTATTGTGGGGTAAAAGGCAGTGTCTAAGCCTATGTGTATGAATGTGTGTGCGCAGGCACACGCAGTTGTGTGTTAACTTTTTCTGGGTCTCGTGTCACTTTATCTTTCAATACCACCCTTCTGCTCCTTACTGATAGAGTAATAGGTATAGAGTAGAATTATTTCTTTGATTTTTATCAGTGTGAGATCAGAATCTGTCCTTGAGGCTTAAACTGATGTCACTTAAACACAGCTATCTTACCGAGTCAGCTGTCGTGCATTTGTGTGGCTTTTGCTGGCAGTCCAGCAGTGCACTGTTTGGTGGAAGGTGTAGCATCCCCACTGATGACACAGGAGTTAGGTCAGCAGCAGGATAGAAATGTCAGAAAATGTTGTTGTAAGACCGTTGTTTCAAATGTAAAAAGTGTGTCAGTAACTTGTGTGTGCAGAGGGAAGGGGAACAGGGGGAATGGTCCACCTTGGCCATGCAGGTGTATAGTACAGTGAATGAAATAATCTTTAAAATGCCCGGGCAATATCGGTGAGTTGCTCATTTTGTAATTTATTTTTACAACAGGTTCCCGTAAAGAATCAGCTCCTCAAGTCCTGCTACCAGAAGAAGAAAAAATTATTGTAGAAGAAACTAAAAGTAATGGTCAGACTGTTATAGAAGAGAAGTAAGAGAACATTTAATGACTGATAGATTAAACCAGTAAACTTTGCACTCCTCCTCCTCTCATCTCCCATTAGAGCAGTGTGTGTATGGTGGATCTGTACTATGAAACAGAGCTGTTCGGAGTATGTTGCTAGATCTTTTTAAGTGCAGCTGACCATCATATGAATGCTCGTAGCCTGGTTTCTCTGTCTATGCAGCTTATGCCTTCTGTGCCGAGAAGTAATACCATTCACTCGTAAATAACTTCACAAAGTGCTGAGGGATCTCAAGATTAAATGTGTGTCACCTTTCTAGCTAGTGTGTGGCATCAGTCTACTCTTGTTGTTGTTGTTCCCAAGGTGTATGTTGTAAATGAAATGCAGTTCTGCTAGAGAACAGAAAGCGGTATGGGCCCATACGTGCTTGAGAGGTGTATCCTGTTACAGAAGCCGGTAACAGGTTCTTGCCTTACTGAATATAAAGCAGGATGAGACACAATTTCTTTTTAATGTAAACTTGAAATTAGCTGTTAGCAGGGGGGTTGGTTGTTTGGTTTTGTTCATTTGGTTTTTTGTGTGTAGGGTTTTTTTTGTGGGTTTTTTATATATTTGTTTTCTCTAATAATAGATTAGATGTGTTTCAGTAAATTGCTTTAACAGATATTTTTCTCTTATTTATTTTAGAAGCCTTGTTGACACAGTATATGCATTAAAGGATGAAGTACAGGAGTTAAGACAGGTTGGTAACTTGCTACATTTGTAGAACCATGGAGAATGGAAAGATTGAAGGCTAATTAAATATGGCTTGTAAGTTGATTCCCTTTGACAGGAATGAATTTGAATTGTGGACCATATTCACTTCAAAAGTAAAACATACAAAAAGCTCCCTCTTCTATGGTTGTCCTCAGTCCTTGGAGCATCAACTTTGAGAATAGTGTTAAGGATCCTCTCTCTGGGGAGATCTCTCTGTTAAATTTATTTTTGGATGTTACAACTTGCAAAATGTTGGAAGTGTTAAGCAAATTCAGTTGTGCTGTATCATCAGCAAAATAATCTTACAGAGGCTGTGTAGTAGTATTTGCTCTAGAATGTGTATTTTTAATAGTGTAAAAGTCTGTATCTACTTCACATAGAAACAACTGAGCTGAAAGGGACTTCCAGAGGTCATAGAGTCCAACCCCCCTGCTGAGAGCAGGGATATCCTCAACTAGAGCAGGTTGCTCAGAGCTCTGTCAAGCCCCACCTTGAATGTCTCCAGGGATGGGGCCTCAGCCACCTCCCTGGGCAACCTGTTCCAGTGCTCCACCACTCTGATGGTAAAGAACTTCCTCCTTATTTCTGATCTAAATCCACTCCTTTCTAATTTAAACCCATTGCCCCTCGTCCTTTCACTCCAGGCCTTTGCCAACAGCCCCTCTCCAGGCTTTTTATCAGCTCCCTTCAGGTCCTGGAAGGTGGCTGTTGGGTCTGCCCGGAGCCTTCTCTTCTCCAGGCTGAACAGTCCCTTCTCCCTCAGCCTGTCCTCATAGGAGAGGGCCTCCAGGCCCCCTGATTATCTTCGTGGCCTCCTCTGGCCCTGCTCCATCAGGTCCATGTCCCTCCTGTGCTGAGGGCTCCAGAGCTGGATGCTGTATTCCAGGTGAGCTCTGACCAGAGCAGAGTAGAGCAGCAGAATCCCCTCTCTCCATCTGCTGGCCACGCTTCTTTTGATGCAGCCCAGGATGGGATTGGCCTCTGGGCTTTAAGCACACACTGGCTGCTCGTGTCCAGCTTCTCATCTATCAGCACCACCAAGTTGTTCTTCTCTGCAGGGCTGCTCTCTTATCACCTCCTCCCCCAGCCTGCATTGATAGTGGGATTTATTATTATTTAGGCCTTTATTAGCAGTAATTCAGTAACCTGAACACCTCTTAAAAAACAGTTCTTGAAACCTCTCATTTCCAGAGATGGGAATCCATTTTAGTGTCCATCATGTGGCTTTTTTTTTATGAGGTCTTCAGGTTAGTTTAGGGTGCTGCTGTCACATGGGGGAATTGTGCAAGATCTCACCTGAGTTGCCAGTGTGGAAGTTGCGGCCAATGTTTTAACCTTGTTTTAAGTATCCAAAAGGAGGTATTTAAAAACATCTTGTCAGGTCACAGCCTCTTGAACAATGCTTAATGTGTAGGCAAAAAATGTATTGAATTATCCCCGCTCTCCAGTGTGTTAGTTTGGTCACTAACTGTAATAGTTCTGACCCAGGAAGTTGGATAAAATCTCCTGTGTTAATGTAAAATGGATTTGTGTTCAGTTTGGGGCTAGAAACCTGAATCTGACTTCTTTCCCCACCTGTAAGCGTGCCCAGTATTTCTACAGATGTCACGTATGTTCCTTGGAATACGACAGTTGATGCCTTAAATACTTCAGTTCTGCTGTTCTCAACACTTAAAACGCGTGTGCCAGGCTTGATGTGAATTTGATAGTCCTTAAAAACACAATTCCTGTATTACAAGCAGCAGTATTAACCTGCCAGTACTGCTGTGGCCTGGCTGCCTTTGCACAAAGGATAAATGTGCTGCCTCCCCGAGGCCCCACAGATCTCTGTTTGACTGTGAACAGAGAGTCACCTTCTCCTGAACTTCAAGCAGCTGCCCTCTTTTCTGGTGCCCTTCCAAAGAGATGGTCTCTTCAGAATCTCGCATCTTCCAAAGCCAAGACCTATTCAAGCCTGAGTTTTTCTTGTACAGCAGGAATCTCAGCTTAGAAGCTTTTATTGGTCTGCTGCTGTGATGTCACCAACTGGAGAACTGGCAGAAGTAATCTGTGAGCCAGGAAGGTCCCAAGTGACCAAGAGCTTTATGGATAAAGGCTCTCTGAGGGTACATCACACAGTGCTTGGTGTAGGCACAAGACTGCCCGTTGGTGAGAGTTACCACTCGAAGCTCCTGTAGCAGCTCCGCAGGTTATTCGCAGCTGTTGCTCCACAGGCACTACACTTAACAGAACAGTCCTGAACTGGCAGTGAATGAATAAATTAATGAAAGGAAAGAAATTAAGGCTGTACCTCCAAGAAATGAATGAAGTTTCTGAGTTTCTCAACAGACTTGAGGAGGCAGTGGAGGTAATGAAGCAGCAGCTTTTGATCCCGTGGTCCTGTTTCTAGAAATGCCTGTAAATGGCAGCTGATGGGAGTCCATCTGGACTCCTGGATTGCAGACCTGTGTTTGTTAAACACCTGTAGACCTGTTGTCTTGGGGCCTTCACAGAATGTTGTCCTACCTTGCTTCCCTGCTGTTGCCAGCATCACTTGGCCTGTGCAGGATTAAACAATGTAAGCATTACTTTGGTTTGGTCGGTGACATCTTTACAGTCCTGTTGTTCCTGGTGTTTCGGTGTGAGCTGAGAACTGAGTCCCCTGTGAATACACCAGCAGAGCAGCGTGTTCCTTGCCATGCAGGCTTCTCTTAGGCTGTCAGTAGTTCTCCTCCAGTTTAAAATCTTGTTGCAAAACACTTTCCAGAGAACATAATGGTGTTCAGGATATTCCTTTCAACTGTTTATTTTCCTAATGATGCAAGTTAATTTGCATTAAGCTATAAGAAGCTTCTCTGAGATTGTGGAACTAGCTATAGTCACAGGAGGCTCTTAGAGGGGTATTTATTCCACTTACTGCTCCATTTCCCCTCTCCGTTAACGACAAATATATTCTAATCTTCATACATCAGATTTGAGCAGAAGAATTCAAGATTATTGGCCATCTGTTACTAGCACTTGCATCATAAAGGACCCAGAAGTATAATAGAAAATAGCTCTGTTTCCTTTTGATGTTTTTTGTTGCATTATGTGAAGTAACTGTGCGTGACTTGTGGAAGTTTAATAGCAGGCTTTGCTTTTGAACAGCTAATAGCAGCCTTGCTGAGATGAGCCTTCAGAATTTGTACCTGACGATGTACGTGGTCAGAAAAGAACTGATAAAAAATAAACACCACAACAAACCAGTAATATTTCTGTCTCTGTTAACAGGATAACAAAAAGATGAAGAAATCATTAGAAGAAGAACAACGAGCTCGCAAGGACTTGGAGAAGCTTGTTAGAAAAGTTCTGAAGAACATGAATGATCCATCTTGGGATGAAACCAATTTATAACTAATTTTGTCTTTTTTTTTTTTCCCCTTTTTTTGTCCTTCCCCCCTACCCCCCTGCCTTTTTTCTTTCTACCGAAAGACCAGTTGTAAACTGAGCTGGGAAGCCTTCTGACATTAGTCAGTGTTGCATCAAGAGCACTACAAAACAGGATTTAACTGGATCTAGTGATTTCTTGCTCTGAACATACAGAAACAGCCAAGCCATTTACTGAAGCAATCTGTACTTCAAGTGTGGAGACTGCGGATCCTGAACTCTACTAAACTTAATTTGTTTGCATCTAAATTACCTCATTTTGCAGAAAGTGCAGCACCTGACTAAAAGTCCATGTTTTTCAGTGGCTTTTTAATAAAATATATATTTTTCTTGTAAATATCTGTAATTTTGAATGCATATGTGATTGATGTATCAGGGCGGCTATGTTTTTGGTTTTGTTTTCCTCTTGTTATGTTAGAAATGACGGCAGTACTGTCTTACCTGAGAGAGGGCAGAGTTCTTTGTGGACTAGTATGGATTTGTTTCGAGCTACCCACTCATCACACCCCCAAATTCAAAAGACTAGTTTTCCTATTGACCACTTAATTTAAATCTTCCACTGTTATTTATGTCTGTGCATACATTTTTAAGCACTTCCTTAAGAACAGTATTAAAATACAGAAAGTTGTTTGACAGTAGGAAAGTTTTTTAACAACACTAATGCCCATGCTTTATGTTCACATACACTTGTTTGGCAGACTAACCTGATGTGCTTTGGCCACCGAAAGACTGATGTACTTGCCTGCTTTTTATGACTGTGATTTTTTAGGTGTTCATGTACTACATTTTCTGTTCTTGTGCTTAAACATACAGCTGGCTGATAATTTAATAGATCATACAGTTTGTTAAAGCAAAAAGGAAAAAAAAATCAGTCTGGTCCAGAATTTTGTGAATAAATTGTTGCTATTTATATTTTATCGTCACAACGATTACATTTTAGCTGACCTTTGTGCATAAGACACACGGGCCAGGTCAGACTTCATTTGGAGCTTTGTTTTTATACCACTATGCAAGACTCTCTGTTTGGAACTCCCAGACTGTGGAAGCAGTCATTCCTTTCCCACCCTGCTTTCTCAGCGTGTTTCTGGTTTCTGTCCTACAAGGATTTAAATGGAAACAAATCTGGAAATAAGATTAGTATTTTTTTTAATCATACTGCAATTCATAGTTTGCACTGCTAGGAGATTTTGAAAATACAGAAATGAACATTTATTCCCTGGTCTGATAGGTGCTTTTCCTGCAGGCTTTTCCTGTACTGAAAATAGGAGATGCTACATCACTGCAAATGGTGAGCTTCAGTTGGAGCACTTGGAATACTAATCCCATGAAGCTCATTGGAGGTGCTTCATTGATTTCAGCAAATTTGGGGTTAAACTCCAGATGGTGCAATTTACTGAGGGGCTTTTCTTCAGCTGACAGTCAGAAGTGCAGGTATAGCCCGGACCTGAGTCGTACCTTTTGTCATCCTGATTTTCTAGTGCCCTTTAATTCCTGGGAAATTTAATGCTTGGACTTGAGCAAATGTTTATATGAAGGCGAGGGTTTTTTCTGAGTTGGATGCAGGATGATTAAGGTAGCAAGAATTAGAATGAACGTTTTCAATCTTATGAAAAATCTCTTTAAAGTGTTTTTCTCAGCCAAGAACAGCTGCTTTTAGATAGGAAAGAATGGCCTTGATTACACACTGGAGAGACAGTTCTGTGAGAATGGAGACTTACGAACCAAATGGACAACGAGTTGTCCAATATAAAGAAGTGAATATATTTGTAGGGATTGTGATTAGATTTAAAAATGCCTTCTTTTAATTCTAAAGCAGGAGACGGGGTAAGAAAGCTGAGAGTGTCTACAGTGTCACAGTTTAAAATATTCACAGAACTTTACATGTAATGATACCAAAATCTTTTCCTCTTATTTGCAGTGGCACAGAAATGTGGACTGACATTTATATTTGTCTTCATATTTAGAAAACACTCTTGCTGAAAGCCAAGTGATGCTAAACCCAGGAGAGTCATAACATCTTTGCTAAATTTAGATTTGGGAATGCCGATATAATTCAAATTTTGCTAACATTTTTACTTTCTGACATTTTGGCTATTTTCAGAGTGAATCTTTATTTTCAGCTGAGCATATGTGAAAGGACATTCCAGAGGAAGAAGTATAAAAGGAAAACATTAATGCTAGCAGTGTTTAGCAGATTTTAACTCAGGAACAACGTCCATGGTAACAACTTGGTTTAATTTGTATTGTGAAGGGTGGCATTGCTGTGTAAACTTGCTGACTCTTAGTACCTGTGATGATTACCACTGCTGACAGTACCCCTCTACTGACATCCAATGAACATGCCTTAAACACTGGGAGTAAGCAGCTGTTAAATACGGTCAGGATTTAGGGACTGATGTTATTCAAAGTGGATGGGGTGACTAATTTTTTTTTTAAATCAAATAAAAAAGTTTAAAAAATAAAGGAAAGAACCCCCACCACTGCCTAATATTGTAGGTAGCTTTTGTCTCTAGCACAGAGAGTGAGCTTCAGGCTTTTGGGAACCAAGGAGTATCTATCTGAACGTTTTTCTTTGACAATTTGTTATACTGTATATAGATTGTAAATGTCACCGTGGACCTTCTGAATTGTTGGAAACTTTGTATAAGCATGGATAAATGGGGCACTGTTTATTTAACCTATTAAAGGGTTATTTTTTTTTTTGCTCTCATCATTTAGGGATGAGGAGATGAAGCCATTTCTTATCCTGTAGATGTGAAGCACTTTCAGTTCTGAACTGTCCAAAATGTAGCATAACATTTCTCTGTACTTACTGATGTACGCGTGTTTGTCTCACCGTGTCATGCCATCCTAAAGATTGAGAACTGACTGCCTTTGCAGAAACCTTCTTCATGCAAATCTTTTAGGGAATTTAGAGTGTCTGTTTACGGTATCTGTGGAGAACTCGAGTTTAGATTAGATGTCACAGTAATATCCTGGTATCGACTACTAAAGTGTTTATGCTACATTGTTGTAATTAAACCATGATCTTTTCCCCCTACCCTATGAAGCGTAATATTCGTCTGATATTTGGGCTATGAGATTAAGAATGAAAATTGCTTTGATTTTTTTTTTCTTTTCATATAAATAACCTCTCGTATTTAATCATTGATAACTCTCTTGAAAGGGCTTTGTCGTGGTCTTTTATAATAGCAAACCGATGCCTGGGAAACAAAGCAAAGGTTGTTTAGAGTGGGCAGTAGAGGGATCTTAACTGTCTTGCACTGAGGAGTTTTCCCTTTCTTTGGTACCCTGACCTGCCAGGGTAAGGTAAGAGAGATGGAGGACATCAAAGAGAGAAAGAAGATCATGGAAGGGAAACATTAGAAAATTAATGGGATGTTACTTGGTTGGCGCTACCTGAAGTGGGAGAACAGGGTGATTTTTATGTAGGAACATCATCTCTTGCTTTCTGCAGAATGGTGGAATGGGTAAAGGAAAGTACAGAGTTGTTTGTTTGGAGAGATGGTTTCAGTCTTTGGACAAAGTATTTGAAGGGCTTAATAACTGAGCTTAGATGTGTGAAATAATGTATCGATTACAGCATAGTTTAGCCTGGAGGTATACTCCAAAACAACAGGAGAGTTTTAAGTGAAGCCTTGTAGAACTTCTGTCAGAAGAAATCTCACCTCTTCCAACTTTCTTCTTGGTTCATGACTGTAGAGATGACTATTTCCCATAATTTGAAATCACCATTTACTTGTCACCTTAACTGTTAATCAGGAATTTCTTTCTGGGGCATTTTTATTGTGGTGGGTTGACCATGGCTGGCTGCCATACTCCCACCCAGTTGCTCTCTTACTCCTCTTCCTCAGCAGGAGATGTGGGAGGAAATAAGATGGAAAAGCTTGTGGGTTGAGATAAAAGTCACTGGCTTCTTGCTCTTTAAAAATAGAGTTGGAAGGTGAAAAATAAACTAAAACTAAGCCACCTTTCCCCTACCCTACTCCTTCTCAGGTTCAGCTTCACCTCTTCATCCCTGACATCCCAATCTTTCTCCCTCACCAAAGCAACACAGGGGAATGGGGAGTGAGCTTGTGGTTTGTCCATAACATTCCTTTTTTGGCTCCTGCTCGTTCATGTCTTTCCCTGCTCCAGTGTGGGTCAGTTCCGTGGCCTGCAGTCCAAGGATAAATCTGCGCCAGTGTGGGCTCCCTGTGGTCTCCGGTTCCTGCCAGGAGCCTGCCCCAGAGTAGACTTTGTGGACTTCAGGCTTCCTTCAGGGCACCTGCTTCAGTATGGGGTCCTTCATGGGCTACAGTGTGGATATCTTCTCTGGCATGGACTTCCAAGGGCTGCAGGGAGACAACCTGCCGCACCATGGTCTCATCTACAGACTGCAGGGAAGCCTCCTGTTTTCCCTCCTTCCCTTGCCTGGGTGTTGACAGGGTTGTGTCTCACGTTTTTTCCCGCACTCTTGCGCTCTTAAATGCACTTTCCTCAAGGCATCGCCATTTTGGCTGAGGGGCTCAGCTGTGTCCTGAGCTGCTGCTGCTTGTCTGAGGGATATCTAATGTACATCCTGCTGGAGCTGCAACACCTTGTAGACTCAAATTTGGCCGCAGAACCTGCTGTTGCTGCTTGCAGTGGACACCTTTGCTTGCTGTGGCAGGGTAAGAGCTGGGAAAGGAAGGGCCATGTAACAACTTGTGGGAGTGAGAGGCCTTTAGGCCTCAGGCAGGGGAGGTGTGGGTGAAATGTGGATGTATCTAAACGTATGTCATGACTCCCACAGTGCTGATGCTGAAGAGTCCCAGAAGTGTGGAGTTTGCACGTCGGAGAAATGCTGAGATGAACTTTGAGGTGAGTTTACCAAGTGTGCTTCATCATCTGGAAAAGGGTTGCGGGCTTGCCCTGTTTCACCTCGTGCTCTGCACTTGAGCTTTCTCATTAATTTGTGTGAATCAAGTATCATCTTGGAAGCAGAGACTAGCCTGGATTTGGAACTAAATTAACCCCTGGAGGCTTTCATTAATTTGAGTGGCTGCCCTCAAACCACCATTCAGGCCCAAATCTAATCTTTGTGTTGTCAGAAGGAAACGAGCACTCCAGACAGGGAGTTACTGTGAACTGTTACAACTCTCTCGCTATCTCCATAGTGCAGATCCTGGTAGGCCAACATTTGTGCTGATGCTCCCATTAGTTCCTGAGTGTTCTCCCTTGATGTCATTCCCTCCTCTGTTGAACGTGCACAGGCTCCTTTGCGCATGGCAGAGCTCACTTCTGTGCTTTGACCTCGAGAACAGTCTTGAGCAGGCCATGAATCTGTCCCATGCCCCGTTTGCCTGGCTGTGCCACATACACCCGCAGACCTGTCTGCTGCCTTGCCAGTTAACAGGCAGCCAGTTAACAGGCAGTCCTGTGAATGTCTCCCCATATCCTGACTATGTAAGTAGTGAGTCTGATCGTGAGGGTGGTTTTAGACTGATGACTAAAAGGCAATGGAGACCAGCACAGAGAGAAAGCTTTTACCTGCTGCTACGCGCTGGTCCCAGGAAATGTGGCAACCCCAGTGTGATACCCAGGATATTTTAGAATTGCAGAATATCTCTAGCTGAAAGGGACCCATAGGGATTAACTCCAGCTCCCTGCTCCCCCAGGACTATTTAAAATTTTATCACTAAGAGCTTTGTCCAGATGCTGCTTGAGCTTCTGACAGGCTTGGTGAAGTCACCACTGTACTGGAGAGTCTGTTCCAGTGACTGGCCACCTTCCCAGTGAAGAACAGTTTCCTAATGTCCTGTTGTTCTGTGTAGGCCTGGTGAGATCCCAAAACCAATTTATTTTCTTAGCTAGCTTCTCAGTTTTTTTAGACATCTCTTGCCTGACAAGCAGCTTATGATAGCCCTGTACTTGCTGCAGACATAGCTGAGCAGTACAGAAATAACACGTTTTTACAGTATTTTTCCAGCAGGGGACTGTGTTACCTTCTGCTTTGTTAGAAACTCCTCACAGTTTCCCTGAATTTGTTAATATTTGTACTTTCTTATGCTTTTATAACTGACCTGAGTTATCTTTTTGTACACTTTGGAGCTGCTTTTCAAGCTCCAGGAAATACAGTCTATTAACCTTTTGTCCTGTCAAACAGAAGTAGACAGTCACAGTTGAAAGTGTTCATGAAGCATTTGAGCTACCCATGTGTGTGGGCTTTATATGGCACTTTTAGCCCTTCCCTGTGGTGCCTGTGACATATCACAGTGTCTGTACATTCAGCATCACAAGGGCTCTTTCAGCACCATGCCCCATGGAGGTAACATAGGATCAGGTTTAGTGTGAGATGAAATTTCGTGAGGAATTTGTCCGTGCTCACTAGCTCATTCCATCTCAGGCCTTACTTTGAGACAGGCAGAATTTCAGAGGAACTGAGAAACATCCACTGCTACAGGACTGGTTATACCAGTTCCCACAAGAAGTCTTTATTCTGAGATTGAGGTGAGAAAACACTGGGATGGTGTAACACATACTCCATCCACTGAACTCTCACCACTATCTGTGTTACAAATCAAGATTTCTGCTGGGAATTTAAGATACAGGATTGTTTTACCTGTGCTGGGAAGTGGAAAGAGGAATGCCCTCTTCCCTGGTGGCAGAGAGGGAATACGGTCACTACGCTGGATGTGAGGCTAAGCACTTGAAAATCTGGGTTCAGGAAAGTGAGTCTGCCCTGCCCAGCCCACCAGATTCAGAAGGACTTCTGCCTCAGCATTCAGACCTGGTTCTGTGTATCTGCTGGCTGGTTCACTGACCATCTTTACTTTGCTGTCATTATGGAATAAAAGAGTAAGTCCTCTAGGCTGTCTGAAGCACAAAGAGTTTCAAAGTTATGAATAAGGAGCATCAGCCTAAGATGATGCTTTCACCTACCTTGCCTTTGTCTTAGATTTCTGCCGAAGGATCTTTCTTTTCTCCGTAGGGTCACACTATGGTCCCTTTGTATGCTTCAGGTTGAATAGGAAATAAATTGGTCTAGTCCAATAAGGTCTCTAAACATCATTGAGATGAGACTAGCTTTGGTATCTGACAAAACCTAGCCCCTTTGCAATCGGTTGCCACTTATGACAGTGCAGTTACAGTATCATAGAATCATTTAGGTTGGAAAAAACCTTTAAGATAATTGAGTCCAACAGTTAACACTGCCATATCTACCACTAAACCATGTCCTTAAGTGCCACATGTCTTTTAAATGCTTCCAGGAATGGTGACTCAATCGCTTCCCTGGTCAGCCTGTTCCAATGTCCAACAACCCTTTTGGTAAAGAAATTTTTCCTAATGTCTAAATCTAAGCTGCCCCTAGCATGACTTCAGCCTGTTTCCTCTTGTCCTATTGCTTGCTTCCTGGGAGAAGAGACTGACCCCCACCTTGCTACAGCCTCCTGTCAGGTAGNCAGACCTCCTTTTGCTATTAATGTATCTACAGAAACTTTTTTTTAATTGTTTCATGGCAGTAGGCAGTTTAAGTTCTAGTTGGGCTTTGGCAGTTTCCTTGCATAACCTCATGACATCCTTGTAGTCCTCCTGAGTTGCCTGCCCTTTTCCCAAAGATAGAAACTCTCTCTTTTTTCCTTGAGTTCCAGCCAAAGCTGGAACAGAGTTCAGCCAGGCCAGTCTTTTGGCACAAGGGGACAGCTGCTCCTGCACCTTTAAGAGTTCCTTCTTGAAGAATGTCCAGCCTTCCTGGACTCCTTTGCCCCTTGGGACTGCCTCCCAAAGGACTCTGTCAGCCTGTCTCCTGAACAGGTCAAAGTCTGCCCTCCAGAAGTCCAAGCTAGCAGTTCTGCTAACCCTCCTTACTTCAAGAATCAAAGCCTATCTCCATGATTGCTATGCTCAAGACAGCCTCCAACCATCACCTNATCTTGCTAGTCACGCTATCCCTGATGCAGGCCAGGATGCTGTTGGCCTTCTTGGACACCTGGGCACACTGCTGGCTCATGTTCAGTCAGATGTTGATCAACAGCCCCAGGTCTTCTTCCACCAGGCAGCTCCCCCACCACTCTTCCCCAAGCCTGTAGAATTGTAAGGGGTGGTTGTGACCCAAGTGTAGGACCTAGCACTTGGCCTTCTTGNATGATCAGCTTCATTGCCCTTCTCTGGACACACTCCAGCACCGCAATGTCCTCCTTGTAGTGAGGGGCCCAAAACTGAACACAGTGTTTGAGGTGTGGCCTCACCAGTGCTGACTACAGGGGGACAATCACTTCCTTTATCTTGCTAGTCACGCTATCCCTGATGCAGGCCAGGATGCTGTTGGCCTTCTTGGACACCTGGGCACACTGCTGGCTCATGTTCAGTCAGATGTTGATCAACAGCCCCAGGTCTTCTTCCACCAGGCAGCTCCCCCACCACTCTTCCCCAAGCCTGTAGAATTGTAAGGGGTGGTTGTGACCCAAGTGTAGGACCTAGCACTTGGCCTTCTTGAACCTTCATACCCTTGACCTTGGGAGCCTGTCCAGATCCCTATAATTGCAGTACTTCAGCCTTTTCTTCATATTTGGTCCCTATGACTCCCCCTTGCATCCAATAAAGGATGGAGATTATCCTCAGACCTCCTTTTGCTATTAATGTATCTACAGAAACTTTTTTTTAATTGTTTCATGGCAGTAGGCAGTTTAAGTTCTAGTTGGGCTTTGGCAGTTTCCTTGCATAACCTCATGACATCCTTGTAGTCCTCCTGAGTTGCCTGCCCTTTTCCCAAAGATAGAAACTCTCTCTTTTTTCCTTGAGTTCCAGCCAAAGCTGGAACAGAGTTCAGCCAGGCCAGTCTTTTGGCACAAGGGGACAGCTGCTCCTGCACCTTTAAGAGTTCCTTCTTGAAGAATGTCCAGCCTTCCTGGACTCCTTTGCCCCTTGGGACTGCCTCCCAAAGGACTCTGTCAGCCTGTCTCCTGAACAGGTCAAAGTCTGCCCTCCAGAAGTCCAAGCTAGCAGTTCTGCTAACCCTCCTTACTTCAAGAATCAAAGCCTATCTCCATGATTGCTATGCTCAAGACAGCCTCCAACCATCACCTCACCCACAAATCCTTCTCTGTTCGCAAACAACAGGTCTAGTGGGGCACCTTCCTTGTCTGGCTCCCTCACCAGCTGTGTCAGGAAGTTACCTTCCACACACTTCAGGAGCCTCCTGGATGGTTTCTTCTCTGCTGCATTTTATTTCCAGCAGACATCTGGTAAATTGAAGTCCCCAGTGAGGATAAGGGGTAATGAATATGGGACTTCTCCAAGCTGCTTACAGAATATTTCAGCTGTGTCTTCATCCTGGCTGGGTCGTCTATAACAGACTCCCACCCTTTATAAATAATAAAATTTATGAGTACAGCATATTTGACAATCTGCTATGGAGAGCTGCACAAATCAACACTGCATAATTTGCCTGCTGCAGATTGTAAAATGGGAAAGACGTTCTGAGAGGACATGGGAAGCACACAGTCTGGGGGGGAAATTCAGTCTCGTCCCTTGAAATGGTTTATCTTCTTGGTGTATGCCTCTTACTCAGAAGACAATGAAGACTCACAGCATAAAAACTTGTATTCCAGGTATTTTTGCTTCATCAGTTTGTAGTTTATTGGCATCTGTTTACCAGTGCTTTTAAAACAATTCAGATTAACTGTGTTTTATTAGGAAGTCAATTGAAATAAGACTTCAATGCAAGAAATGAAATAACACTTCAATGAGTTTCAGTGCATTCCCCACTAGAAGGGAAGCCTTTGATTAAAATTAAAAAAACATAATTTTCTGGCTACCCCAGATGGCTTCCTGCTCATTAAGGGTGTCAGATTTTATCAATATCCACCATGGAACCCTTAACATAGGCTTACACCTTTTGTAAGGCTGTGGGGAAAGAGCTCAGGTGCATCTGTGTAAGGTGAGAAGCACTGGTGTTTGGCAGGAGAAAAAGTAATTTCTGCCTCTACACTGTGCTGTGTGTCTGTAAGGCTGGATTCATTTGCACAGCCCCGTGTGGGGTGAACCAAGGGGATTCATCTTGGCAGAGACCTTTAGAGGCCACTTTGACCACCCTGTGCAGCAGCAGTTGGTTTGCATGCAGATAAATTTGGCAGCCTCACGCAAAGGTGCATTGTGGGGGGATGTGACAAAGGAAAGAGGGAGCTAAGACACTGAGTTGAGCTCTGAGGTGAGAACCACCCCATGAAAGTGCCCCTTCCTCGTGATCCTGTCAGGAAAGTGCTGATGGGATCCTTCAGCAAAGCAGCACATCCTGTGTGCTACACATGCTGTGAAGAACAGGAGTGTGAAAACTTGAGTGGGAAGTGGCAGACAAGGAGTAGCTGGTGTTGCTCAAAACATTGGCTACTGGAGGAGGTTGGAATGACAGGCTTTATTAGAGGAAAAACAGCCAAACAGGTCCGAACACACTGTGCAACCCATGGGCATGTCCCAACTGAGGGGTAATTTTTGTAGTGGCTTTTTGTCCACAGACCACAAGTTCCTCATTTTTCTGTTTTCCATTTGGTCTCTTCTCTGACTCCCACATCTGTCCACTGACAATTGTGATGCAATGAACAACACCGTGTGATCTCTGGGAGCATCAGGCAAGAAGGGCAGGAAGCAGGTACTGAGCAGCTGGAAAAGCTGCTGCCTGTAAACCTGAAGCTATTGACCACTCTGGTTTTCTCAACTGCATTAAATTCTCATTCACCTTTTCTGTCTTCATTTCCAGCTGAACTCGTGGCTCTCCAGAAACTCATCTTCATACCATCGCCATCAGAAAGACAGCAGATGTGGCCATGGCCTCACAGCTTTCTTCCAGCCAAGGGCTTGGCCTTCTTCTCTAAGCCACGCAGCCTCGTTGACTGTAAACTTGCTGCCACAGTGTTCAGGTGAGATCTCCAAGCTGGCCCTGGGTAAGCTTTCCTGGTAAGGTTAGAAAGCAGACGCAGTTTACTCTGCACATTGATATGTTTTTCAGCCAGTGACTGTGCACGTTGTCATCTATTAAGCTACTCAGTGAGCTATTACTTGGTTCCTAGGCAAAAAACGTGTCGGGGTGAGGCTGTTCTGCTTCTTGCCTGGACTGTGTCTTGTAGCGTTTGGAAGTACTCCATGATCAGCCTTAATGAGGTAGAATCTGTTTTTATCGTGCTTTGAGGAGAATCATTTACAGAGGTTTTGGTGTCAGACAAGTGTTGGTTTATAGGAAATCCAAGAACTAGGTCCCTTTGTCAAACGTGGTTGAAGTCCACTGGGATGTTCAAAAAGTACCCAGATTGGGAGTGGTATGGGAAGCAGAGGAGCTGGCCAAGTGATTTTGTAGTTCTTATAGGTACCTCAGGAAAGTGAAATAAAAATGTCATGTCCAGACTTGTACTGAAAACGTGTAATGGCTTGTCACTCTTGAAATAACTGAAAATAACATGATGGAGCTGAGCCTCATCAGACACTGCTATTGTATGGAGTGCTCAGGAGGTGGGTGCCTGTGTGGCAGTGGCTGCTACCTCACAGAGCTGAATCCTGCCAGCCTCTGGAGACTGTGCCCGCAGGCAGCTGTAAGGTCAAGGAAATGTCTGCGGGTTTGCTAAAAATCCATTAATAAAGCCTGTAACACTTTGCTCATTTAGTTGCCAAGCTCTGGCTTTAGAACAGGAGTGAATTTAGAATTTTAGAATGGTGTTGCTGAACTTTTGTCCTTCTATTCCATGTGAAGTAGTGCCATGGATATTTGAAGGAAAAAAATATATGTTAAAAAGTTGAGGAATACTGATTAAGTAAAACCCTCTGAATTACAGATACCCTCTGCAACTTGAGCAAAGGTGACTTAAGCAAAACTGAACTTCCTCAGCAAAACCCAGACCTGGGAACTTACCACAGACATGTGTCCTCTTGTCTCTTTGGTGCTTTGCTCCCCCTGCTCGTGGCTCAGGGTCTGTTGTTGTTCTCAAACCCTGTCTCCCTTTGATTACTAGCTCTTGACTGCACAAAGCTCATGGGTTTTCTGCTGGCTGATGTGATCCTGGGCAATTTCTTTTCTTCAGCTCAGTGGCTCTGCCTTGAAGAGGCCATTCCTGAGGCAGCCCTGATCAGATCTGATCTTCTTGAACCGTCTCTTTTTCACCTGTTCATGAAAGCCCCTGGTCTGAATGAGCACTCACACTGGATGCCTAGATGCTGTCCTGGAGCTGTGACTGTGGGGGATTGCTGGGGGATTGTTTGGATGTGCTGCTACAGTTGTTTAAAGAAAAATATTTTAAATTATTTGACTAAATTAATGTGAAACCAACATGAATGTCAATATTAAGCTGAGATAGAAATGAAAAGTTGTATGAAACAAGAAAAGACCTCCTGGATGACAGAGCCCTTCCTCGGCCCCTGTTTTGTGAGGGAGTGGTCTCTGGAAATGCCACCTATAAAGCTGAAAACTGCAAAAAGGGAATACTGGAGGGACACCCTTTGGTAGGCTGAACCTGGCAATTTGCTGTGGCTGCGACTGCTGCATGGGCAAGCATTAGCCTCTCCTCTGCCAAAACCGGGGTAGGGAGGCTGAGGGGAACGTATTAAAGTGTACCTGGAACACAGGGACTGGCAACCCAGTGAGCTTTGAGTCATCCTTCAGAGCCTGGCAGGAAGTAAAGCAAGTTTCAGAACATTCACCTTTGAAATAGCAATAAAGAGGCCAAGCTGTTATTTTTTAAGTTGCACTAGAGAAAACAAACTGCTTTTGATAAAAATAGTAACTTTGGATTTATGTAAGGGTATGAAAAGTAAATAATCTACTTCCATTGTGTGAAGCCCCAGGGGAAGACACAACCTGTCTTCAGGGCTAGAAAAAAAAGCACATTTGATGAGAGATTATTCTGAAATGTAAATAGTCAATATTGTAGCTCTTCACAAAAAATTTGCACATACTGTAAATGAGTCATGCTGCTGCTGCTTTAAACCATGGAAAAGCAGTAAACAAGACTCAGAAGTGCAACGGCACTGTTCTGTCCTGTACTCATCCAAAAAATAAAAATTAGGGGAAGAGTTTTGGAAAAAGCTGAGTGCTTCTAAAATCTGGTTAAATTTATTGGATTTTGAAACATGATGAACAAATAAGGTTCACAGAACACCTCGTCAAACTTGAGTTTATCTTTGTATATATTATGAGATTTTATATGGTAAGGAGACTTGTGTGGTTTGATGATGTGGTTTGTGGTTGGAGGGTTGGACTTGAAGATCTCCAAGGTCCCTTCCAACCTCTGACACCCCGTGATACCCTGTGAATAATCCTGTATAATGCATTTTTTCAGCATAGGCAAATTTGCAGATCCAGAGGAGCTTGCCATAGATACGATATTACTTCTGGAACCAGCACAGTCCTAATAAAAGCTGTATGCTGCCATGATGCTCTCTCGCAGGGCAGGGGAGTCAGAGGTCCTTTAGCCCCTCTTCTCTCAGCTGTATTTATCCCAATGTCATGTTGTTTGTGTCTGAAGTGGACGATAAAACGTGAGTTTTGCACTGAGCCTCTCTAGAGTTGAATTTGTTCTTGGGTACCTGCATCCTCTAAAGTGCAATCTACCCGTGGCTCTGCCAATGTCTGCAGTGGAGAGCTGTGGTTGTTCACTATCCCGTGCAGAAAGGAACTCGCTCCAGAGCACACGGGAGCAGAGACCTGTAGGAGCAGTCGTGTGAAGAGAAGCCCACGAAGAAAGTGTAAATTAAGGACAGCTTAGAGAGTAAAAGTAAAATAAGGAAAAATCTTAGGAACTTTAATGTGAGTCTATCCCCAAGGAGTGGAGAACAAGCTGCTGTTAGCCGGGTTTTCTGCACTTGATGGTGCTCAGAACAATCAAAACATCAGTCGGGAGCAGCAGAGCAGCATCGCTTGTGGCAAATCCACACCGATGCCTTCCAATTAAATGCAGAAGGCATTGAGAAACTCTGAACTCCAGCGAGGCTCCTTCCCATCCATCCTCTTCCCCTAAACGGGGTAAAAACCCCACCTGCCGCGCTATGCTGCAGCGTTGTTAACCCGCCTGCCCCAGGAAACAGCATGCTCGGCCTTTTACTGCGGTTTCCTCTGGATTTTTACCCCCCTCGGAAGAGCACAGCCTGCAGCGTGCCGGGGCGACTGTGCCGCGGAGTTTGTCTCGTCCTCTGGCGCAGGAGCCTCAGGGCCGCCGTCAGCGGTGGCGGGGCTCCCCCTGCTGGCGGCGGCCTGCGGGGTCCCTCACGCGCCCCTTCGCGGGCTTTTACTCCGCCATCGCCCTCGGTATTTCACCCCTCTCCCCGTAAGTGAACGGTGCGAGACCGCTCAGGGAGGGAGGGACTGTCTCAGTATTTGTCCGTGCCGGGCTCAGCCTGATGGGTCTTCGTGCCCAGCCGGGTGTTTCATGGTGGGATTCAGGGCAGCAGTGTGAGCAGGAGGGATATAGTTCAGGGCAGAGCAGGGAAGCTGTTTCTTCTCGTGTATTTCCCTGAATCCTGGCTCCGGTGCCTTGACAGATGTCTACTGGGTGCCTGAGAGATGGGATTCTCTGGGTGCTTTGGATTCCGTGCTAGCTGCATATTCACTGCACGCAGCAGCTATCAAGGAAAAGGTTTTAAACAGGATTGTGCCTAAAATCCCCACAAATAACCCTTTCTCTCGGGACCTCTTCCTGTGGCTCTCGCATTTTCTTCATTTCCCTCTGCTTGCCTTCTTGTGGGTTAACCTCAGAAGGAGACTCAGCCCCACACAGCCACTTGCTCATCCCTCTGTCGGATGGGGGGAAGAATCTGAAGGGTAATAGTAAGAACTTGTGGGTTGAGATAAAGACACTTTAATCAGTAAAGCAAAAGCCGTGGAAACAAGCAAAGCAAAATAAGGAACTCACTTACTACTGTTGATTGGCAGGCAGGTGCTGAGCCACCTCCAGGAGAGCAGGGTTCCATCCTGTGTAATGGTAACTTGGGAAGACAAACACCTTCACTGAATGCTTCCTCCCTCCTCCCCCCTGCCAGCTTTATATGCTGAGCATGATGTCACATTGATATGGAAGATCTTGTTGGTCAGCTGTCCCAGCTGTGTGCCTTCCCAACTGCTTGCACACCCCCAGACTACTCGCTGGTGGGGTAGTGTGAGGAATAGAAAAGGCCTTGACACTGTGTGGTGATTTTGTGTGGTGGCTTCTGTCACCATAACTGCCATGTTCCCAAAAAGTGGAGCCTAATCACTTTCTGCAGTTAGCCTCAATCAGGGATAGCTGCAGCATAACAGCTGGCCCTGGAAACTGCTGGGAGGGTTTATTCTGAGCTGGAAATAGGAGTTGGATCAAACTTCTACTGTTAGTAGTGAGGGGTGGAAAACCTGAACCCATATAGTAAAGAGTAGAAAGTCCTTCCAGACTGTGGGTCCTGTTTCTGCTCAAGGATATTTATGTATTCAAGGATATTTATGTATCCAAGTCCAGTTGGACCTTCAGAAAATTTCCCCACTGGTCATGAGGTCTGACAGAGTTACTGAACTTCAGATCTCACAAGCCTTTAGAGATGAGACTACAGCACAGAGGAACACGCCTGAACTACCTCATCCTTGCTTTCTGAGTACTGATGGTAGGATTAGCTAAAGCAATGCAGGCTTTGGTATGGGCTATGTGAATAAAACCAGACTGGAAGTGACCTTGGGAGGTCTCTATTCCAGCCTCCTGCTCAGAGCAGAATCAGCTCTGAGTTTGGATCTGGTTGCTCAGGGCTTTGTCCAGCCGGATCTTGAAAACCCCCAAAGCTGGATAACTAACCAGAAAACCCGTGGGCTTAAACTGCTGATGCTGCTGAAGGAACTTTACACAAACCATCTGGATTAAAGGTAGGCTGGGCAGGTCCCCACGGCTGCACTGTAGGTGGCATGGGTCCTAGCGCAAATAACGATGGGGCATTCTCCTCATGTGCTTCACAATGAGCATGAGGGTACGTGTTCTCCTGCCACCGCTGTGTACTGCAGTATAAAAGTACTCTGAGATGGGGGTGTATCCCTGTATGAGACCGGGCTAGGTGAAGCAGTTGACATAGAGTTGTTCCGAAGACAAGTTGTTCTGTCTTTGAGAATTGCAGCACCACTGACTGACTGCTGCAATGGAGAACAGGCCTTCCCTTTCTTCTCAGCAGTTAAGGGGGGGCAGGTATGCAGCCTATGGTTCTGGACCAGACACCTCCAAAGGTACAGCTGCCAAAGGGATTCTGTTGAGACAAAATTCTTTTTTAATTTTGACATATTAATGTTTGTGTTCCATTAATATTACTTCTGCCTTTGGGAGGTGTCCCCTACTGCAGTCTCAGTGTATTCTTCTCAGTCACAGGTAGTGTCTGGTGTGAGCCCCTTGAAGCCTATAGCATCTCCCCAGTTTAGTTTGTTGTGTTCTTTTGTTTTTCTAGTTGTATAATTTTGCAATCCCATTTCCACTTAACATTATAAAAAGCTTTCTCGATGAAAATGTTGAACTGCTTGTAAATATATTGAAAATGGTCAGTCACAGAATTGGTACTTTTCTTTAATCTTCTTCTGTAGTACATATTAATTATCTTCCTTCCTTCCTGTCAAAATGAGAGTAAAAATTTCTATTCTATTGCACAGTCTTGAAATTCTAACATCTGATGTGGGTAATTTAAACTCATAATGCAGTAAAATATGGAATAATTATATGTTACAAATTGAATCTCAAAATTTCTATTATGTTCCATCTATTTTCTGTTCTGCTGGACTATTCAAACTGGCATCAGCAGGAGTCGTCTACTGAAGTGTATTATGACTTGAGGACGGTGTTGCTATGAATAGTCAATTCTACCTTTATTTTGTTTGCTTCAAACTTTATTCTAGATATGCATTACAGATTTCACTTGCAGTGATTAGGAAGATAATGCAGCTACTTTCAGTAAAATGAAATTAAAAGCTAATGCTAAATTCACTGCCTTTTTAAAATCTTTTTTTTTCCTATTTTGTACTTTGTGAACTTCATATTTATGAAGTACATCACCAAAAAGTGCCAGGAGAGGTGTGTGTTACGTAGACTGCTCCTTCTGTGGGCAAGATAGTTATCTGAAACCTACAGTATGTGAGGATTTGGGGGAAAAAAAAAAAAAAGAAACAACAAACCAACAAACCAAACCATTGTTCAGATCTCAGATTTTACTTCTTATTTTAGAGTCAGTGTCTTTTTGTGGACTGTATGGAGCTCATGTCTCAGGCACGAAGAGATGGGCCTGTGCCTGTGGGAGCCTGACACAGTGCCACAGCCTTTCTGTTCTGGTTTTGGGTTGATAGATGCCATTATGCCCCTGTGTCCTCCTCTGGTGACTGCTGTCACATTGTTGGTACTAAATGAACCAAGCAAGCTTCCTTCAACCATGCGGTTAATGTGGGAGGAGAAATTGCAGGAATAATACCCAGATTCCAATTAACATTTATTTAAAGGTTCATTATAACAATGGTCAGGACAGGCTGTGTATGTTATCTTTGAGAAATCAGCCTATCTGGAGACAGCTGAAGAATGACTAACATTTCAGTTCTGTCCAAAACTTAAGTTCATTTTCATAAGTTGATTCATACTTGTGTTTCAGAGGGTTGGTTTCAGCTTCCTCTCATAGAGCCCTAGGACAACAAGGAGCTATGTTAGAGAAAAGAAAGAGATTTTTATTAATAAGGGGGCAGAAAAAAAAAAATCTACTCAGAAAATTATGGGAGAAGTTTGTAAAAGTATAGAGCAGACAGGTTTTCTCCTTGTAGGTGTAGCTTAGGAATATGGCTTAGTCAAGGTCTTGTCAGTGGTAGGTTGATGATTGGACTAGATGATCTTAAAGGTCTTTTCCAATCTAGGAAATTGTGTGATTCTATGAGGAGAGAGAAATCTACAAAAGAACACCTTCAGAGAGAAGTGAAAGGGATAATTTTCCTTTACATTTTTCTACATAGATCGTGCAATGTCTAAGTTAGATCTGAATTTGTGCAATTCTGTGAGACTGTTCTCTTAAAAATCTTATGTTTGAAAACATCTGGTTTTCATGTCAAAAGGTTACCTGGACTGACTGAACAGGAGAAAGTTAAATCAGATTAATGCAAAAAGCTTGGACAAATAATAATAATATGCTATAGATAGGAAATTTTTAAAAAAACAGATGCTAAAATGAAGACAGTATCTGTGTGGGAATGGATAACAGGATAAATTAAACCCAAAAAGGGTAAAATTGCTGACCCATAACTCCTTAGCCTGGGGAGTCGTGCAAGTGAGGAACTCATCTTTGCTTGAAATACTTTAATTGCAGGGTGGAGAGAAAGGTTTCTGCCTTTCAGTTTGGGATAGTCAGGGAACAGCAGACAAAGTGAACTACAGTCCATGTTTTCATCTCTAGATTGCAGCTTTATAGGCGTCCCAGCCCCAACCTGCACCTCATATCTACTGTTTCTCCCTCTAATTCCTTTTCCTTCATGAAACAAGTGCAAAACACATACACATGCATGTGCTTCAATATCCTTAATGAGAATTGGGCAGTTTCATGTTGTATGAAATTCACTTCTCTACATTTCCCCATTTCTTTTCATTTACTCACTGTCTATGTAGCAGGCTCATGGTGAGTGCAAGATATTGCACTGTGATAATTGCTTCTTCTGGCATAGGGCACCTTCAGCTTGGACTCAGTATGAGGCTCTGCTGAAAGAAATATTGTGCAGAGAAAAGGGTATTGTTTTTCATACAAGCCTGTTTGGCAAAAAGAGCTGCTTCATTGAGGCTGCTCAGAGTTTCACATCCCCTACCACTGGGTGAATAGTTTTGGCCAAAAGAGGGAAAAATGTGTGACATTTTGTACTGCTTGATACAAATGACCCCGTATGAAAACATCCCAGCGTGCTGGGGTGGGTTTGTAGAGCAGTGCAGGTGCTACCTGTGCAGGGAGGATGCAGTCAGTGGTCCTTCTCTCCCCTGCTGGTCAGAGGGGACTCCCGCAGGCTCCGAGTCTTCCTCGTCCTGACGCAAGTGAGTCTGTAAAGCAGGAATGGGAATTCCCATGGCCCTGCGCCTTGGCTGTGTAAGTAGACATAGAACAGCTTTGAAATGCTTTATGTTTTATTTAAATGGCAGTACAAAGATAATATTTAATTCCTTTGTGGTAAATTAAATGTGTTTTAAGGTGCCTATGTGACTTTGGCAGTGTCCCAGCAGTCAGCACCCAGCCTTTTAAAACCTGTGTCTTTTCAAGTGTCATGGCAGTCAAGATATCATTGTTGCTATTTCTAATGAAACACCTGAGGACATTCTGATTTGGCATCCCACCTTTTAGCATAAAATTTTGTTATTTTTTTCCTCAATGAGCAAGGCTAAAAAGTATAACTTTGTGGAGGATTGGAAAGGTAGAATTATCTTCTAGATTGCAGGAAAAATGAAAAATCTTCTATGAGCTGAAAGCATTATTTCTCTGCATGCTCACTTCTGTGTATTTCTCAGAGGAATCAGTCACTTATGCTTCAGATAGGTCCCCTGTTCCAAGTCAAAGGTGGAGACCAGACTCTTCATCTAAGAAAAACTAAACTACCCACATCTGTTCCAGTAGTACCCTGTGAGCGTCTCTCCCTTGTGAAATGGTGGCACCTCTTGGAGGAGAAAAGCTGGTCCCGTGATACCTAATGTTAATCATGTCACTAAATGTGTGCTGTCTGTGCCACTCCTGCATGTAATCTGCAGGCTGCTGCCATCGTTATTTAAGGGATGTGGAAGAAATAATGTTGAGGAGTTGTGGATGACAAAGTGTAATTGTTTTTCAGCTACGTGAAAGTGCTCGCCAGCTTGATAATGTTTGTCCTGGTCATCTTCATTGTATTTATGTACAGCAGGTGAGTGCTTTTACTCTATAAAGGAAATGTAATTCTATTGACTTTGGCCAAATTGAATTAATACTGTATATAACTTGATTTCAAGTTTACAGGGGCTTTCACAGATATTGAATTTTTAATTTATTTATTTATTTTAATCCCCAGAAGCATCTCTGCTGCCTGCCCAGGGAATACAGAATGAAGGTAGGATATGAGAATTACCTTGGGGTAATCCCCAGCAAAGCTATTTTAAGTATCGTGTCCGATGAGCTTGGATGTGTTTTCCACTCCTTTCAGCTGTGGAAAAAGGATGACAAGCTGTTTATAACTTTATCCCTCGGAAGGGAGGGGTTGAAAAAAATGAATTGTGCCTTTCTGGATGGGGCTGAGCTGCTTAGGCAGGTGGATCCTGCCCTGACTGTGCAGTTCAGTTACAATGAAGACATTTAAATGTAGGCACATTAGTATGTGCTAGGTGTCCAAGCTCTTCTGATAGCAAGTCAATATAGTTTGTGGAGCCTAGAGAGCCATCCAGCCATTTGATGTCTGCTGTAGGGGATGAGCTGAACCTTGCTCTGGGCTCCTATTATTCTTCTGATTGGAGTGGAATTTGATCCAGTTACCTGAATATAAGCACATCTTGCCAAATCTGGTGCTCTAGGTTATTAAGATACCTGTCAGCCTCATGTGGATGTCTTATAGGATTTAGGGGAAATCTCTGCTCTGATGGGGGCCGGTCAGGAAACCAGTCAGAAAATCAGTCTCAAGTGAGACCCATATTTAGGCAACTGAACCCAGCCCTGGGCTCTCTGTCGCCGTAATAGGAGCTTAGGCACCCAGCACCTCGATTCAGGTGATTGAATCTCCAACTGAACCCACCCCCCTCTTGCCCTCTGGTAATGCAGCAGTGCTGTGGCTTGCCTTGCTGCTCTTGGTGCGGTTTATGACAGGCTGAACTTGGTCACATTTATATAAGCTATTAGTTAAATTTCAAAGTTCTGTGGAGTAAAGGCAGTCCAACACATGCTTGAAAGACCACAGGAGGTGGGCACAGTGTTTCCAGCTCCTGATGCCAGACTTCCATGGTAGAAGATACAGATGCTGCCCTACCATTGCCTCACATGTGGGTGACAATTTCTCTGTCTAGCTGTGGCCTTTATTTGCAGCTGGTGGAGGGTCAGATGCAATCAGTCTTCAGCCTATGTCTTGTCTGAAGGCAGCCATCCTAGCCCACTTTGGCCTCTTTACATACTGAAGTATCACAAGCAAAGGTTAGTGAGGAGGCTATTACTCCTCTAACAATACTTTCTTTTTTGCAGAAGATCAAAAGATGGTGTAGGAAGGATCAAAAAAGATATTAAGAATTCCACTGATGATTAAATCTTGTGTAGTTTCTAAAACATTCCTAACACCAATCATATCTACTAAAAATATTCTGGATTTCCTTATTCACTCATAAATATGTTTTTGTCTAGGCTCATATGTCTGTAAGGTACTGGTGACCACTTTAAAGTGACTCAGATAAAGTTCTCTGGGATTTGTGAAGGAATTGCGTTAGTGATTTTGGACCTGTGGTACTATGTGTCTTCTTTATGAACCTTTAGCACTGAGAGGCAGACAATCTGGGATTTTTTGATTTATGAAAATATGGAGTGAGATGGATATTTATTTCAGCAAAGGTTTTTGATAATTCCTGGATGGGAGAAGTTGTGAACTTGGTTATAACATCTTCTGTCGGCATTGGAAACATTTGGAGGCGTGAGCCATAGAAAGTCTGTTTGTTCTGCAGTTTGCTTGTGACTCAACAGTGACTGAAGCTGTTCTTCCTGTTGTAGAACTTGAACCAATTGTTTGCAACAATACTATAATTTTTGCAGTGCCTTCCACAGGCAATACTTACCTCTCTTTTCCCCACCTTTGCCTTAGGGTCCCACTTTTGCTAAGAGCCTCCCTCTGCTCCATGGGTATCAGCCGCTTCTAACTGTTCAATTAACATACTTAATTTAAAACCCCAGCTGCTGTGCTCACAATATCTTTAGCTGGAAGTGTGCTGCTTCTTCAGACTTGAAGAAGGTTTACATGTGCCCAACTTCCTTGAGGAATTATCACAGAATGTTAAGAGTTGGAAGGGACCAAGAAAGATCATTTAGTCCAACTCCCCTGCCAGATCAGGACTGCCTAGAGCAGGTCACACAGGAACACATCCAGGTAAGTTTTAAATGTCTCCAGAGACGGAAACTTCACAACCCCTCTGGGCAGCCTGTTCCAGAGCTCTGTCACCTCATGAAAACCTTTTTCCTTAAATTTCTTTGGAATCTCCTATGCTCCAGTTTACACTCATTTCCCCTTGTCCTGTCATTGGATGTCACTGAGAAGAGCCTGGCTCCATCCTCCTGACACTTGCCCTTTACCATATTTATAAACATTAATAAGGTCACCCCTCAGTCTCCTCCAAGCTACAGAGACACAGCTGCCTCAGCCTTTCCTCAGCAGGGAGATGTTCCACTCCCTTAACCATCTCTGTGGCTCTGCACTGGACTCTTTTGAGCAGTTTCCTCACCTTCTTGAACTGAGGGGCCCAGAACTGGACACAATATTCCAGATGCTGTCTCACTAGGGCAGAGTAGAGGGGGAGGAGAACCTCCCTCGACCTCTTCTAATACACCCCAGGATGCCATTGGCCTTGCTGGCCACAAGGGCACATTGCTGGCTCATGGTCATCCTGCTGTCCACCAGGACCCCCAGGTCCATTCCCCTGNAGTCTGACCGCAGTGAGTCACGATTATTTTTTTGTCTCTTTTTTTCCAATTATTTTCTTCCGGTGATTGTTTGTCTCTTCTTTCCGGGGAGCCTAAAGATCTGCGATAGCAATTGACGCTAACCTTAGTAATAAAAGGCTCTCAACCTGGTCTTTTTGGTGGGCTATTGGAGGCAAATAGAAATTTGTTTTCCTTCTCATTGGACAGACGTGGACTAAAGTAAAACCCTGTAAATGGGTAGTGTAACAGGGCTGCTTTTATCTTCTTTTTTGTTCATACTCTTCATTTTCAATATTGCTATTTATGGTGCATATTATGGTCCTTAAATGTAAACAGTTCAAGGTGTATCTTCTGTGTATTGTTTTTTTATGCGGTTAACTGCAGAAACTGGCTTTTCACATTTCTCATTTGTAAATGACTTTTCATGTGAGGTGCCTCTTCATCTCTGACGAGGCTGTTGAAGACTGATTAGGTTTAAGAGGCTGTTACCAAGAACAGACTTCTAGAAAAGTTTAAGTTGTGCTCTTGCTGGAGCTCTGGTAGTGCCCTTGCCTTGTGCATCATATTTACTGCAAACAGTGATAACTTTTGTCATCCGTGACCCCAAACTTCTTTCCTGAAGCCAGTCTCTTGTCGGTAAATATGCTGTTTAAATCTGTTGTTGTAAAGCTGGGATTGACCTTGCTCCGTCTCCCTAATGTTCCTATTCTTCCTTTAGTGCCTTTGCTATCTAGCCCAGTATGCTCTTTTTCTTCTGATCTTTATAAATATTTATGCTGACATTAAGGAAAAAAAAAAAGCCATAAGTGAGGTTCAGAAATTCCAGCCTATGGCCCAAAGGGATCCACCATCCCCTCACCTAGAACATCAGGTATTTCTATGCTTTTGGAGACAGGCCATGCATGGGTTGAAATGGTAATTCTGGAGGACAGCTTTAAGCCTTGTTTCCTAAAATTCCGGCCTTACCTTATTTCAAACAATAACAAAAACTCTGTGTGAGAGTTGTGACTTCTTTTTTCTTGCTTCAGAAAGCTAGCATTTGTCTATCCTGCCATCTTTCATCTTAAATAGCAGCCTGTCACCTGTCCCTTCTTTGCTACTGTGGCTTCTGGGTGTCTGCAAGCTGCACCTCCTGTGCTCAAGGGGAAAGCTGATTTCAAGTTCTAATGGGTTTTCCATGTAAGCTTATTAGCCAGGTGTACCAGCTTAGCCAGGTGTACCAGCTTAGCCCATCTTGCTGATCACAGTCCACTGCCTTTGCAGGTGACTCGGGACTATTGCTTCCACTATTCTGCTACAAGTAGACACCCATGGTTGGTCAGTGTGATGCTGCCTAAGCTCTGCTTTGAGCCTCAACCAGTTACCCAAGCTTTAGGGTAAATCGGATCGTATTCCCTAGATCTCAGTTGCCTGCCATGGGATCTCAGAGGCACAGTACACACAGATACCTGAATGTACCCATTTTGGTTTGGAATGGAATCTTTCCCAGAATGCTTCCTCGGAGGTGGCTGCATTTAGAACAGTGCTAACAGAAACTTCTGAAGGGCTGACCTCAGAATTGTGCTGTCTGATCCCAGCTGGCCTGGATTAATGGTGGAGAAGCTGTAAAGGTGGAACAACAGGTGATGGTTGATGTTGACCTGAAACTAACCCCTCCTTGGATGTTGCAAGCTACTAATGCTTGTGCAGTGACTGGGAGAATGGAGAGTTGGGCAGGGTCATTACAGGATGTGTGCAAGTTAAGACACGGTAAATGTTGTAAATTCAGATATTTTTAGAACTGGTTTCTTGGTCTTTCAGTAGGAGTCTAAAGAAGCTACTTCACCTGCACTGATTGATTGCAACTTTGTCCTTATTGACAGAACTTTTATTTTGAAAGTCTTCCTTTTAGTTTCTGCTCAAAGAGGCCAGTGAAATGTTGCTTGCTATGTCTATGTGTGAAGAATGCAAGTGTGTTTCAGTTAAAAAAGCGTGTTCCGGGAATTAAACAATACTAGGACTTGTTTTCTGGTTGATCATAAATCCATAATCAATATTAACTTAATAGATGCAGACCTTACCATCATTCCATTGATATGCTTTCACCAAATATATTTTGACACTGAAATAATCAAATTACCTAGACAAAATTAGAGCAGTATCAGATCAAAGTCAAACTAATATGGCAATGTTGGCAGCATGACATGCTCTCATTGTAAATTGGTCATTAATGCCTGATTAAACAACATAGAGAGGCTTTGAACATTTACCCAAATAAACTGTTGTTTTTAAAATCATTTAAATGATAGCTGGAAGAGGAGATAATATGATTGCTGTTAAAACACTGACTTGTATTCATGAGATAACAGCCATGTCAATAACACTGCTTTCCTGCTTGGGGAATTTCAAGGTTTCTGTGTTTTACCTATTTAGGAAACTCATGTTCCTTAAAGCTAAGATGATATAGCAAAAGAAATATTCTTGTTAGTNCTGACATTAAGGAAAAAAAAAAAGCCATAAGTGAGGTTCAGAAATTCCAGCCTATGGCCCAAAGGGATCCACCATCCCCTCACCTAGAACATCAGGTATTTCTATGCTTTTGGAGACAGGCCATGCATGGGTTGAAATGGTAATTCTGGAGGACAGCTTTAAGCCTTGTTTCCTAAAATTCCGGCCTTACCTTATTTCAAACAATAACAAAAACTCTGTGTGAGAGTTGTGACTTCTTTTTTCTTGCTTCAGAAAGCTAGCATTTGTCTATCCTGCCATCTTTCATCTTAAATAGCAGCCTGTCACCTGTCCCTTCTTTGCTACTGTGGCTTCTGGGTGTCTGCAAGCTGCACCTCCTGTGCTCAAGGGGAAAGCTGATTTCAAGTTCTAATGGGTTTTCCATGTAAGCTTATTAGCCAGGTGTACCAGCTTAGCCAGGTGTACCAGCTTAGCCCATCTTGCTGATCACAGTCCACTGCCTTTGCAGGTGACTCGGGACTATTGCTTCCACTATTCTGCTACAAGTAGACACCCATGGTTGGTCAGTGTGATGCTGCCTAAGCTCTGCTTTGAGCCTCAACCAGTTACCCAAGCTTTAGGGTAAATCGGATCGTATTCCCTAGATCTCAGTTGCCTGCCATGGGATCTCAGAGGCACAGTACACACAGATACCTGAATGTACCCATTTTGGTTTGGAATGGAATCTTTCCCAGAATGCTTCCTCGGAGGTGGCTGCATTTAGAACAGTGCTAACAGAAACTTCTGAAGGGCTGACCTCAGAATTGTGCTGTCTGATCCCAGCTGGCCTGGATTAATGGTGGAGAAGCTGTAAAGGTGGAACAACAGGTGATGGTTGATGTTGACCTGAAACTAACCCCTCCTTGGATGTTGCAAGCTACTAATGCTTGTGCAGTGACTGGGAGAATGGAGAGTTGGGCAGGGTCATTACAGGATGTGTGCAAGTTAAGACACGGTAAATGTTGTAAATTCAGATATTTTTAGAACTGGTTTCTTGGTCTTTCAGTAGGAGTCTAAAGAAGCTACTTCACCTGCACTGATTGATTGCAACTTTGTCCTTATTGACAGAACTTTTATTTTGAAAGTCTTCCTTTTAGTTTCTGCTCAAAGAGGCCAGTGAAATGTTGCTTGCTATGTCTATGTGTGAAGAATGCAAGTGTGTTTCAGTTAAAAAAGCGTGTTCCGGGAATTAAACAATACTAGGACTTGTTTTCTGGTTGATCATAAATCCATAATCAATATTAACTTAATAGATGCAGACCTTACCATCATTCCATTGATATGCTTTCACCAAATATATTTTGACACTGAAATAATCAAATTACCTAGACAAAATTAGAGCAGTATCAGATCAAAGTCAAACTAATATGGCAATGTTGGCAGCATGACATGCTCTCATTGTAAATTGGTCATTAATGCCTGATTAAACAACATAGAGAGGCTTTGAACATTTACCCAAATAAACTGTTGTTTTTAAAATCATTTAAATGATAGCTGGAAGAGGAGATAATATGATTGCTGTTAAAACACTGACTTGTATTCATGAGATAACAGCCATGTCAATAACACTGCTTTCCTGCTTGGGGAATTTCAAGGTTTCTGTGTTTTACCTATTTAGGAAACTCATGTTCCTTAAAGCTAAGATGATATAGCAAAAGAAATATTCTTGTATGTCCACAGTCACAAATATTTGTTATCACTAGAAATCAGAAAAGGTTTTTCAGTTTCTTATGTTCCTAAACTAAATGTCACCCAGTATCTACCTGCCTATCATAGAATGTTAGGGTTGGAAGGGACCTCGAAAGATCATCCAGTCCAACCCCCCTGCCAGAGCAGGATCACACAGGAACCTGACCAGGCAGGTTTTGAACATCTCCAGAGAAGGAGACTCCACAACCTCCCTGGGCAGCTTGTTCCAGTGCTCTGTCACCCTCACTGTGAAAAAAATTTTCTTTGTTTACTCTAAACCTCTTATCAAGAAGCCCAGACTTCAGGAGAGCAGAATTTGGCCTCTTCATGCATCTACTTGGAGTAATCTCGTGGGAGATGGACCTGGAGATAAAATGGGTTCAGGAGAGTTAGTTGATATTGAAAGATTGCTGCCTCCTAGATCAAGAATGGTCCATCCCACTGGATTGAATGCATACTTCACCTGTTTTTAATAGTAAGATTGTTTTCTGAAGTCTGGGGACCAAGAGACCAGTGGGAAAGTCTGGCAAAAGAAGGATTTAGCTTTGGTAGAAGACAGTTGGGTTAGAGAATTCTTAAGCAAGTTGAACATACATAAGCCCATGTGGCCTGAAGGGATGTACCCATGAAGGAGCTGAAGGAGCTGGCAGATGTCATTGTGAGACCAGTCTTGATTATCTTGGAATGATAATAGTGACTGGGAGAGGTGGACTGGAGAAAAACAAATGTCATTTCTATCTTCAAGAGGGGCAAGAAGGAGGACTTAGGGAACTATAGACTGGTCAGCCTCACCCTGATCTCTGGGAAGGTGATGGAAGCATTCTGGAAACCATTTCCACATGCGTGGAAAACAAAGTGATTTGGAGTAGTCAGCATGGATTCACCAAGCTGATAACCTTATGTGATTAAATGAATGACTTGGTAGATGAATGCAGAGCGATGAATGCAGAGCAGTAGATGTTGTCTACCTAAACTTCAGTAAGACTTGTTACTGGCTCATATAGGATCTTCACAGACATGTTGATGAAGAGTGGGCTGGATAAGCAGACAGTGAGATGGATTGACAACTGACTGAATGGCCAGGCCCAAAGGGTGGTTGTCAGTGGTATGATATCTGCTTGAGGAACAGTAATCAGTAGCGTACCCCAGGGATTGGTGCTGGCTCTGATCCTGTTTAACATCTTCCTTAATGATCTGGATGATGAGGCAGAGGCTACCCTCAGCAAATCTGCAGGTAACACCAAACTGGGAGGACTGACTGGTAGGCCACAGAGCCCTCAACAGACTGGAGAAATGGGCTGACAAAAACTTCATGAAGTTCAGCAAGGAGAAGTACAAATTCCTGCACATAGGGAGGGACAACCCCAGGCACCAGTACATGCTGGGAGATGGCTAGCTGGAAAGCAGCTCCACAGCAAAAGACCTGTGACTCCAAGCCAGCAATGTGTCCTTGCTTCAAAGAGTGTGAATGGAATCTTGGGATGCATTGGAAGGAGTGTAGGCAGTTAAGTGGAGAGATGTGATCATTCTCATTTACTCATCACTGGTGAGGCTACACCTGGGATATTGTGTCCAGTTCTTGGCTCCTCAGTACAAAAGAGATAGGGAGCTATGGGAGAGAGCCCAGAGGAGGGCCACAAAAGTGGTTAAGGGGCTGGAACACCTCCTGTATGAGGGCACACTGAGAAAGCTGCGACTGTTTAGCCTGGAGAAGAGAAGGCTCAGGAAGATCTCATTCTTGTGTAAATACTTTAAGGGAGGGTACAAAGAGAACAGAGTCAGCCTCTTTTCAGTGTTGCACAGTGACAGGACAAGAGGCAAGGGGCACAAACTGAAACACAGGAAATTCCTTTTAAATGTAGGAAAATACCTTACTGCAGGGATGACTGAGCATCTGGCACGAGATGCCCAGAGAGGTTGTGGAGTCTCTGTCCTTGGAGACATTCAAAACTCAGTGGAACACAGCCATGAGCCACCTGC
>VWZY01009350.1:266898-333703 GCA_013399075.1 Chloroceryle aenea
AAAGTGATTTGGAGTAGTCAGCATGGATTCACCAAGCTGATAACCTTATGTGATTAAATGAATGACTTGGTAGATGAATGCAGAGCGATGAATGCAGAGCAGTAGATGTTGTCTACCTAAACTTCAGTAAGACTTGTTACTGGCTCATATAGGATCTTCACAGACATGTTGATGAAGAGTGGGCTGGATAAGCAGACAGTGAGATGGATTGACAACTGACTGAATGGCCAGGCCCAAAGGGTGGTTGTCAGTGGTATGATATCTGCTTGAGGAACAGTAATCAGTAGCGTACCCCAGGGATTGGTGCTGGCTCTGATCCTGTTTAACATCTTCCTTAATGATCTGGATGATGAGGCAGAGGCTACCCTCAGCAAATCTGCAGGTAACACCAAACTGGGAGGACTGACTGGTAGGCCACAGAGCCCTCAACAGACTGGAGAAATGGGCTGACAAAAACTTCATGAAGTTCAGCAAGGAGAAGTACAAATTCCTGCACATAGGGAGGGACAACCCCAGGCACCAGTACATGCTGGGAGATGGCTAGCTGGAAAGCAGCTCCACAGCAAAAGACCTGTGACTCCAAGCCAGCAATGTGTCCTTGCTTCAAAGAGTGTGAATGGAATCTTGGGATGCATTGGAAGGAGTGTAGGCAGTTAAGTGGAGAGATGTGATCATTCTCATTTACTCATCACTGGTGAGGCTACACCTGGGATATTGTGTCCAGTTCTTGGCTCCTCAGTACAAAAGAGATAGGGAGCTATGGGAGAGAGCCCAGAGGAGGGCCACAAAAGTGGTTAAGGGGCTGGAACACCTCCTGTATGAGGGCACACTGAGAAAGCTGCGACTGTTTAGCCTGGAGAAGAGAAGGCTCAGGAAGATCTCATTCTTGTGTAAATACTTTAAGGGAGGGTACAAAGAGAACAGAGTCAGCCTCTTTTCAGTGTTGCACAGTGACAGGACAAGAGGCAAGGGGCACAAACTGAAACACAGGAAATTCCTTTTAAATGTAGGAAAATACCTTACTGCAGGGATGACTGAGCATCTGGCACGAGATGCCCAGAGAGGTTGTGGAGTCTCTGTCCTTGGAGACATTCAAAACTCAGTGGAACACAGCCATGAGCCACCTGCTGCAGCTGGTTCTGCTTTGAGCAGGTTGGACTTGACAGTCTCCAGGGGTGCCCTCCAGCATGGTTTTGTGATTCTGTGCAGTAGTTTTTTAATGGCCATGCTTTGCAAAGAGTCAGTGCTGGTTAGGCTGTGAATTACTGGGGTCTTACAGTGCCCTCAAAAAGGTGTAATATGCAAAGCTAGAGAAACATCAGTGCCTAATATCTTAACTCAGTTAAGTAGCCCTTAAACCTCCTACTGTACTAGAAGTTTCCATGCGGTGACAAAAACTCTTGCTTTTCAAACCAAATCTTCATACACTATGTGCTACTTCTGTATGGTGTTATACATGCTTCCTTTTCATGCTGGTCCCTCTGTGATCCCAATGAGATGGTAGCTCCAGATGAACCTTCAGCTCCTCCTTTCTGTTCCTTTTGCCACATGGATGTGTTGCTGCAGTGACATTTCAGACAGGAACCCGTTTGTGCTGATCATCCAGAAAAAATGAAATGTGCTGTGGCTCCATTTATGACCTAAGTTCCCCTCCTTAGATACAATTTAAGTAGCTGAAGGCCAGTGTGGGGCAGTGGGTGAAAACTGGAATTGGTGGGTCTATAGGACAGCTTGTAGTGTAGTGCTGTGCCATGCAGACTCACTGCTACATGGAAGCAGAAATGTTTTGTTTATGTGGACTCTGTGTAGGTTAAATATATACTTTGTTCATTTTGATGCAGTGAAAAGATCACATAGCTGCACTACCTCCAAAGTGGGCTGGCTTACATCAAGACATCAACCATGTTTGCACAGAGTTTGAGCATTTCTAGTTCTGAGCTGAAGCAGTTGAGTTGTTCGTGAATCCAAATTGATAAAGGTGCTCCCAGAAGCTGATGGGTGAGATACTGCAAGAGCCAACTCTAACTTGCAGGTGGTTGAGCCTCAACATAGAAAGCAGACTTTTTTTTTTAGAAAATTCTGAGTAATGTCAGAGAAATAGGGCCAGATCCAGCAGTGCAGGAATGGCGAGGATACAACAGCTCCATGCTCCCAGGTCCTACCAGTTGGAAGGCTCAGCATGCACTCCCAGTAGACACGTGCCCACAGAGCACACATACATACCACATATGTACCACACATGCATATATACATGGCTGCTTGCAGAGGTCAACCCGGAGAGGCACACAGAGTGCTCAGGTGAATACGGGCAACACCAACAGCCTTCCTGCTCCCCTCCCTGGCTGAGCAGGATGGGGGCACTGGTGAGAGTACCCCTACAAATATGTATGTGGTGGATCCTTCCAGCACCTGGGCTCAGACACCGTCTGCCCTGCGGCTGGTGCCTGGATCCCTGTCTCCCCAGTTGCTGGCACTTGGATGGTTGAGCCTTTGAGGCCACAGTCTCACTGTAGATGCTGGCACAGACCATCTCACTCATCCCCCACAGCCACCCCAAGCTGCCTGGGGCTCCTCTGGTCCCCCAGCAGCCATCACCCATAGTCTCATCCTTGTACTCTTCCCCTGCATCCCATAATGTGTCCTACCCCTAGGCAGCAGTCCCTTTCAGCCCAGAAGGTGCTCAGGCAGCGACCAGTCTTGCTGGGTTTCACTCCTGGAACAGTTCTGAGACTCTTTTTCTGAATGACTCAGTACAGTACAGATGATGAAGTAGTTTCTAAGAAAAAAATTGATCTGTTGTGCACTAATATATTTTTCAAGGAAAATCCCTTCTGAGTCATCAAAAATGTTCTATAATGGTTACTAGAGGACCTATTTTCCACCCATAATTTCTTTTATACTTAGCTTCAAAAGCCAGTATCTTTGCAGCTTGAAATGAAACTCAGAGTTGCTTTATCAGACCATTTGCTGTTGCAGTAGCTGGTTGATTACAGATGTACATCTTTTTTTCCTTTTTTTTTACTCGTCTTTGTAGAGGGCCAATCACTATGGTAACCACATTACAGAAAATTGCTTGGTCTCCTTAAAATACCCTTCAGAAAAAGGTCATTTGTTATTAACATTTTCTGACTAAACTTGAAATGTTAAAAACATCAAGAATATCATCACTGTTTCTTTACTTACGTGGGGTTTTTTTCTTTACCGTGCGCCTTTTGGTTAACTATCAAAACAGGACAAAATATTGAGACTCCAAAACAACTGTCAAACTGCAGACTTTTGAGTGTGTTTTGAAATACCAAGATTCACTTACGTTGCTGTGTTTCGGCTCCTGGCACGCACAGCTTTATTTCATTGTGTTCATTTCTCTGATTCTGATCAAAATCCAGGCTGCAGTTACTCTCTCAACCTCTGAACACTACGACTGAAAGGAAGGGGCAGGCGTGTGGCTATTCTAGACGGCCGTCTGGTGTCGAGTTAGGAAATAGCTGCTCTGAATAGGCATTTAAAAGCCTGGAAATGGCTGGGGAAAGGTTTCTACTCTTGAGCTAAAACACATCCAAATGGGTGTTAGATGGGAAAAATCAGGTCTGATTGTAATAATAGGGTCCTAACGTGTGAAGTGAGAACGCAGAAAGTTGTTCTCTTTCTGGCATATGCCTCTTGGTTCTGCTTGATTTGGCACGTTGTCTCTTTGCCATTTTACATTATCTACATTGCCTGCAAAGGATTCTCACATTTGTATAGTTTTCTTGTTTTGCAGATAGCTATTTGCAGCCTTTATCCAAGCCCAGTAAACAATACAAAAAATAAAAATCCCTGTTCTTGGAGTTCCATCATTTTGGAATTGACAAACAAGTTAAAAAGGCTGCCAAAGGAAAGCAGGAGTTGGAGGAAGTTAATTCGCATTGATGTGTGCATGCCACTGATAGCAAGTTATGCCTATGACATTCTGACATCGCCTCTCAAAAAAGAGAAAGAGTGGAGTGGAGTGAAAGACTAAGAGGATGTTCATTTAATTGGAAAGCCTACTGAGATCTGAGGCAGCTGAGGCAAAGGATGCACCCTTTTTCTGCACAATGGCATTGGCTGAAGGTTGTATATAAGGTGGCCTTATTAAAGTGACAAGGCAATTTAGTTCTTTTGTGCACAATGATTCTACTTCATTGATTTACAATAGGAAGGATATAATTTTGCTAGTGTTGGCAAAAAGCTCAAATGTCAGGCTTTTCAAATTGCCATACTTGCCTTGTTCGGGATGAATAATGAATAAGTCACCTTTTGTCTACAGTTAAATATTCTTGAATAAATACAAAGAACATAAAAGACATAAATGATTGCCTGATTTATATTTAAAATAAAGATCAACATTGTGATAAATGGTTGAAAATGCTTAGTGTGAAGTAATATGACTATGCTGATAATTACATTATCAATTAAAGGGCAGTCCAGGTGTGGAGTGTTATAGAATGGATGGCAGGGAGAAACCCCAGTGTGGAACATGCCAAACTTGGCTGTCTGAAAAGGAGGGGGACAGCTACTAAGAGGCCTTCAGTTATGCAGGGGATCTCATGTTTAAAATTGGCCCATTTAATGTATGAAAACATACATTCTCTCAGGAATCTGTAGCTGTTGCTTCTTGGTTTTTTATTAGCAGGATACATTGGTCTCATGTCTGGACACAGATTTTGCTCCCTTTAGTCCTGATGGCTTGGGTGGGCAGAGAAGGCTGCTCATCATTTCTCAGGATCTGTTTCTATTCAGAGAGGAAGAGATTTTGAAGATCTGATGTTCATAACTGACAGTGTTGTCAAGGCTTCAGTAAAAGAGCTGGAACAAAATTGAAGACAAGATACAACATTATACCAGATATTCTTCAACATCTAATTCCTAGATTGTGAGCAACAGGCCTTGCCTCCATGTGCACGAGCATACGGGCTCCAGTTCAGCTAAAACAACAGTGTTAAAACTGTGCCTACTCCTGATGTGTTGTTCTTCCTCTCTTAGAAAGCTGTTCTCGTCTTTTTTCAGTTTCTCAAAATCTTAAAGATGATCAGAAAGATGATGGATTAGCTCTTTAGGTGCTTTTATTAGATGAAACATATGCTTTAAACGCTCAGTAGGGCAGCATGCAGGCTTGGAAGTAGCTCTCTGGCATGAAAATGGGATATGGCGAAGGCCTCAGGATGCTGCACATGGAAATGCAAGGCAGAGTACAATGGAGGAGGTGTAACACATGCCTGCATCTTGGTGCACTTGGGTCATGATGATGGAAGGAAGGATCATAGTACTTACATGGAAGGAGGCCTTACAAAGGGCTGCAGGCAACTTCAACACCTCCATACTACAGCATGTGCAAATTTACAGCTGATCCCATATTTTAATTCTATATATAGAGGTGAGGGGGATTTCTGGGGCTCTTAAACCCACAAAATCAACCAACCCCGAAAAGCCTTCAGAAGTCATCAGTAGGAAATCATCAGGAAAAATTACATCCACCATTCAAACACCTTCCATTGAATGAAACAAATTTCTACAATGGAAGCCAGCTGAGGCGCTCGAAATGAAGCATCTCAGGGTGTGGAGGTTGCAAGGTTTTATGTGCATTGCTATGGTGAGATTCCTCAGCTTTGGGCAGGAGCAGCCTGTGCTGTTCTGTTTGCTCTCTTCTGTTTTTCCTTCTACCAGTCTTTCCTCTGTCCCTCCCCAGGCTCTCCTTGTTCTCATCTTCTCATTCTCCCACACTTTTCCTTGTTCAGTGAATCCAAATGTTCTCCTTTTGATCCCTTGTATCAGATCCATAATCTTCAGAGCTACCTTTGCTGTCTGTATGTATATGCTCCCATTTCTTCCTATTTTTTTTCCTATCTCATTTCACATTCCCATGTAGTGTGTGCAATACAAATAGAGAAGGAGCTATTTCACCCTCTTTCCTGCCCACTTGCAAAGAACAGTAGCTCAAAGAAAAGGGCTCGTGCCTTGTCTGCCAGCAGTGTACTGCTTGCTCATTTCCACACAGGATGATGGTAATGGCCAGTAGTATTGCCCAGGAGCAGAAACTATTTCCACTCTGTCCTGTCATGCTAGGCCAGATATTGAGAGTGACTAGTTTTCCCTTGCTGCTAAGAGTTCTTGTGCGTGCCTTCCAGCCTCTCGATCAGAGGTTTGTCACTACTTGACTGGTTCCTGAAGAAGTATTGTGTTGGCAGCTGGTATGTGGAAGCTGCAGGTGCATCTTGTGTTTCCTGCTTTTCCTAAAGTATTGGTAGTCAGTGATTCCCACAGTACCTCTTTCCAACATGACTTTTAATTCATAGAGCTGAGTAGTTTTAATGTTCTATTAACTGTGATGTTCACTGACTCTTTTGGAGTAGGTCACTGGTAGAAAGTAAAATCCAATTTCTTACGATGTTATCTGAAAAATCTGTATGCATTGATGGGGACTTACTCTGAAGCTGCCAGGTGTCTTCCATTCTTTGGTTTTGCTCACACACCATTGAATAGGGAGAAGTCCTGATGTTATGTGGTAAAAAAAGAGGCACATGAGAAGAACGTGAACATTGACATTGTTAATGTTTATAAATATGTAAAGGGTGAGGGTCGGGAGAATGGAGCCAGGCTCTTCTTGGAGATGTCCAATGACAGGACAAGGGGCAATGGGTGCAAACTGGAGCATAGGAGATTCCAAAGAAATTTAAGGAAAAAGGTTTTCATGATGATGGTGACAAAGCAGTGGAACAGGCTGCCCAGGGACTTGTGGAGTCGTCTTCTCTGGAGACATTTAAAACTTACCTGGATGTGTTCTTGTATGACCTGCTCTAGGTGGCCCTGCTCTGGCAGGGGGATTGGACTACATTGGATTCTTGGTCCCTTCCACCCCTTAACATTCTGTGATTGCATGATGCTTTTAGAGATTCAGAAAAATTTTGAAATGCCCGTGGCTTAAAATAGATGAGTGGGTGCTTCCCCTGCCCTGCGTTGTAGGCACTGCCGTAGCCTTCACTGTGCCGTTTGCTCTGACGCTTCTGCTATGGATCCCAGTGACCAAGAAGGTGCTGTACTTCTGGGTCTGTAGAAACCAACTGGCTTATGATTTCTTTGAGTCCTGCAATGGTAGTACAGTTATTGTAGCTTTACTTGCCAAAGGAGTCCGTTGTATAAGGATAGTGAGTTACAAGAGGCAATGAAGGTAGGTAGGAAAACAGAGCATGTAATAACCTCCCTTTTGTACGCTGTGCAGAGTCAATCAGTGCTCTATCTGCAGCAGTTGCTACATCATCATTCTCCCACTTGGGCTGCATGAGCCAGCTTCTGCTCAAAACTTGCTTTCTTTGGTTTTGCTTCAGGTCCATCCATTTTCTTCCTGAATGAAGAACAGAGATTATAATAAATCTTTTAAACAGATATTTTTGCAGGCTCCAGCTTCACAGGACCTGTGATACAGGAGGCAGGTGTGCTGGCAGCATAATGAAAGCATCAGACTCTTCACAGAAAACTTTCAAGAGACTGAAATAATGTGTCCTTGTTCACACACCTGCTTAGCTGTGGTTAATAAGAACCCCCCTGGCATTTGGTCTTCATTCTTTTTCTGTTTGTTGGGCCACTTGCTATCATGAGAAGCAAATATAAACCATTATCATGGGCTTAACTGATGATGCAGTAAGAATAAGATACCTGATTTGAACGCTACCCCTCTGCAGGAGCAGAATGGGTGAGTGACACAGAGCTGCTAATCCAGTGAAGACCACATGGGCATCAAACTTCCATTTTCATCTGAAAGGAGACTTACAGAGGGCAATGGTTTCCAAATCAATATCCTAAGCAAAAGAAATCTGAATACATTGGCCATCTCATAGAATCACAGACTCATCTAGGTTGGAAGGGAGCTCAGGAGATCACTTGTCCCAACTTTTTGTTCTAGTTTAAAGGCTGACAGGGAAAGAAGCATAATGAAAATTCTTTGTTTACTCCAAGTATTTGTCCTATATGCAGAAAATGTTGAAAGAATGAACTATTTCAAAGATTCACATAGCTGGCAGTGCATTTCAGGACTTCTTTTCTAGGTTTGTTTTTATAAAAATATACACAAAATATCTTTTGGTACTGGGGACTGTTAGTGTTAAGAGTCCAAACCTGAGCAATGGAATTGGCCAGTTTTATCAGTTTCTGCTATTCTCAACTCTCTCAACTCCATTCTTTTACCATAAGAAATGTCCTATAAGGAGGTGGTTGGTGTTTTTACCTTCTATACAAACATTTATTATGGTAGCATATTTCTCAAAACTAAAGACTGAGGGAACTGGAAATATAAAGTTGAATACTGCTCTTTTACTCATGTAATTCTAGCATCACTTTTTGTCTGGACATTAAATCAAGGCTCTGGAGTAGAAGCTGAATGTTATACCAGCAAGATGATAGTGTAACTACCTTTAAGGAAGGATTTATAACGCATTTTCAGGTAACCAGCTCTCCAAACCTCCTTTGTGTGAGCATTCTGTGAGAAAGCACTGGAGTGGCAAGCAGAAAGTAGAGTAAATCTTCTCCATCCTTCTTTAAGAAAAAAATCTGAAACTGTGCAAATTCCTGAACTTCTGTGAACTGTATTTTGCAGGTTATTTGATTACTCTGATCTGTCAGCATAGTTTAGCTTTAATTTGAGGTCTGGGAAGAAATTGGTGTATGCTGTGTAAGAGGATTTCATTATATCTGGAAGACTTAGGTTAAAAATAAAAAAATGGGTTCAAAATAAAAATTCAATGTATTTTTGTTCTAAATGGAAGTAGGTGGTTTTCTTTGTGTTTTAAGGGCAGACTGAACTAAAGCAGTGTATGATGAATTCTACACAAAGATGTTTCTCAGCAATTGAGCTACATCTCTTCTTTGGTGTATGGTGGAGCACTACATACTCGTGGCCAAATCTCGTGTTTTCTCATGCTAAGCTTTTACTTGCATGTATTTTGAAGTTGGCCAGCTGCTTTCTCTCTCCTATCTATCCCTGTGGCTGACTTCTGAGAACTCTTTTCAATTATTTTTTAGAACGGGAAGTCTAATATGTGCCAATATGTCAGGAGAGCACACCCCTAGGAAGAAACTCTTGATGCGCCATTGTAGCATGTGGTTTGGGCTGGTGTGAAACAGCAGTGCTTGTGCACAGAGCGCCTGGCAGGGGAGCTGGGGACTTGTTTACAAGTCTTGTCCTCTCACTGTCTTGACTGCTTTGGTTCTAGGCCTAGCACAGGGACACGGCAGGAGGATGCACGGAAATAGAAGAGGGGTGATGGGTCTTTGCAAGGACTTGAATTCCAGCACCCGGGTTGCTGCTGAGCTCATGGGAAAGGAGGGCTTGATGGGAAGGGTGGCTGACAAGTGCTTCAGCTCTCTGGCTGGGAGAAGGAGAACAGCTGTGGCTGTTGGCTGCTGCTTATGTGAACACTGGGACTTACGAAGGTGTAGCCTGAGTGAGAGACTTTGCTTACCTCTCTAGAGATTTTCTGAATTGCCAGGACCAGCAATGGGCAATGGTGGCCCGAGACACTTGAAGGAACACAGCTCAAGTTCTGGATTCACCTGTTAAGTGAGCTAGAGAATTTTGCATGTGGAGAAAATAATTTTAAAGCTGTGTTTGAAGGTTGCCTTTGACTTATGTGATACGATATGCTAATGTAAGTCTAATGTTTGTTCTGATTTTATATGCTTTTAGGAAGCCTGTTAAAGATTTGATCAACAGAGACCTGTCTTGCCAGTAGAATAAAGACCAATGGGATCAGATACAAAACAGGCAGAAAGAATGAGCAGTTGATTCTATTTTGCCCAAGAGTCATTTATGCATTCTGTCCCAGGCACATTTTTCTGTGTGCTGCTTTTTAAAGCTTGAAGTACAGATAAAAAACGCCTCGTACTTCTGCCCTTTGATTCCTCAAGGATGGGTATAACACCTTATTACTGACTAGGAATTAATTGTAGCTCTGCCTTTTGGTTTGGACTGCAAAGTCAAGCTGTAATTCTGTTTTCTGAGCCTGGTTGCTGCAGTAGACCATCAATAGGCTAGCCTAAAAGATGATCACTTGGCAATGAAGTCTCTTCCCTCTTTTTCATTACTTTCCTTGCTTTCTTCCTTTTGTTGGATTTAAATGTTTGCGATTTCCACCTCTTCATCCGTCAGAGCGCACCATTGACTGAATAATACACTTTTATTAAGCTGCCCGCTTTCTGTGAAATAAATGCCAGTAATAATCAGTCAATCATTCAATCCATATGAATGTGGAATTTAGATGTGGCTGTTTGAATTGGGTTTATAATATACCATTTCTTGGTACAGCATGTTCTTTGATAGTATTCTTTTAAATGACTGTTTCCAACTGCACTTGAAAGCACCTATGAAAGAAATTGTTTGTGACGCTATACTTAGTTTAAATCTCTTTTCTTCAGCATTTTTGTCTGTATTTCATTTCTATGCAAATTATATCTTTGCGAGTTAGTAAAATTTTACAAACCAGTTGAAATGCATCTAAGGAATGAATTATCAGAGAAAATTTGGAAAATATGCTCATGAAAGGAAAACTGAGGAAAACATTGAAATCTAATTGTGTATTATTCAAAGAGAATTTCAGAGCAACTCTTAGGCAAATATTACATAAAAGTATGCCTATATTAAAGGATTAATTTTTCACAGGTAATGTACTTGAAGGCTCAGGGACTATTTTCCCATTAGCCTGTGCACGTAGCATTTCTCAGCTGAAATACAGCCTAGGTACACATTCATGCAACTCGCTTGAGGGGAATTGTGAATGTAATACTTGTCAGCAGCTAGAGAGCCCTGGCAGTTGCTACCAACTGTCCCAGTGCTTTATTTCTATTGGAGCAACAGGGACCTTGCAGGGAGACGATCCTTGGTAGTCAAGAATAATTTCGTATCCTTCCAAGTATAAATCATCCCCTTAAATTCATTAACAGTATCTGGCGGATCTACTGGGAGTGTTTTGGATAACTACCAGGTTCTCAGCAATTGATCTCTAAAATGGAAGAAGTTCCATTCCTCATTTCACATTTACCTAGGAAGGATGTGGGCTCAAGTGCAGAGGTAAGGGGACTAAAGGACCCTCAGTATTTTCAGAGCCTCTGTGAGAGAGAGGGACTCAAATACAATCCAAAGGTTGTGCTGGTGTGTCCAGAATCCAGGAGATACTGTAGCATAACTCATCACAATACTTTATATATATATATATAAAAAAACTTACTCTACTCATACTTCCCTATTCACAAGATGTGAGCTGCATACCCAGAGGGTCTGGCTGGGGCAGAGTACGAGGGGTGCCAGTTATCTCCTCTTCCCTGTATCTCCCTGAGTTGTTCAGCACATGCTCAACAAGCTGAGGTCACCAAGTTGTGCCTTTTAGGAGCTGACAGCATTGTGGTCTTTTGAGACATCCTGACCCACTCTGAGAGTCATTAAGATTTTTTCGCTTGTAACTCCTTATCTCCATATCAAGACACTCTGATCCTGTCCATTATTTTTCTGCCATCTCCTCTTAATGCAGACTGTCCTTTAAGTCTGGGTGTCTTCTCCATCTGGGTGTTCTGTGAAGCTGTGTGTCTGGGTGCTGGGAACTTGTAGATATGCTAAACTGGGTGCCATCAACACCTGTCACTCTTACAGCCCTGCTTCTTAAGTTTCCTTCTGGTGCTTCCACACCCAAACTTGCCCATTCACTCTCCATTCCTACTATTCTCAATATTATTATTACAGATCTCTGTTTTCATGGATGGTTAACCAGTTTTCCCCCAGCAGAAGGTTTCCTCACTCCTTACAGACCCTCACTGATGGTGTCCTGCTTTTGTGGAGCAAATACACCCAAACAGTATTTTCTGAGGTACCCATGTAACTAAGGGCAGGATTCAGTAGAGCACCTAGGGAAATATAAACTGAAATGCAGGCAGCTTTAAGACACTGAAATCTAACATTGCATCCCAAGTGTTCCAAAGGGAGCTGCTGTGCAGAATAAGGCATTCTGGCTCCCACTTCAGGGGTCAGGTATCCTACACTGGGCATCCTCGTGAAGCATTAATGATGTGTGCAATATCCCCATTAAAAACCCTGTGCTTCTGCTCTGCAGTGAAGTCCCATCTGTCTGTGAATTGTTGTCGACTGTAGGAGCATTTGTACTGGCAATAGTGTTCATCAGCTGTTGATTTAACATGATATTTTATATATTTCTAAATGGAAGACAAGGGAAATTTAATCTTTAATTCGAATCTCCAGCAAGAATATCTTACATTATAAGCAAGCAATGAAGTTTCTGTAACACAGGATAGAGGGTTACATTTGTGTGTGTGTTTGCTTGTCTTTCTATACTATTTTCTGGTATTATGTGTAAGAAAAAAAGCTCATGCTTCTATACTGAACGCATACTTCTGTACATATGATATCGTAGCTATGTGGTAAATACAATGCATAGCAGCTTGTAGGTATTACACCCTGTGTTAGTGTCAAAAACCCAAGGCCTTTCATTGACTGGATGCAGTTCAACAAAGTTATGAAGATTAGTGGAGTGTTAAAATAGTAGCCACATTAGGATAAACTTTTTCAGGACTGTAAAAGATAAGACCTATCCTCAAAGTCCATCTACTCCTCTGAGTTTTGTGTATGAAGTGTTTAGAGAGAGGCATCTCCAACTGAACTGGGGTGGAACACTACAGAAGTACAGATGGTCCAGAAAGATGACAAGGAAATTATTATTCACTGTTTTTCCAAAAGAAGGGCTGTGGAGCACCTAGCTAATCAACATCATGTCTTTAAATCAAACAAGGTGTATCCTGTAACCTGTTGTCATGGGATGATGTAAAATAAACCCCACAATGTTATTTAAAAGGATGTAGAGAAGTTCAAGGATGGGCCGGTTGCTGGTTTACTGAATGTATTTGACTGTGACCCTTGTCTTGGGAAATCCCTCTGCTCCTCAAGGAGACAGGGAGGATACTGGGGACAAATATTTCCAGCTACTGGAAAACACTGGAAATAGGATATTATTCTGAGTGGAGTTTTGCCTTGATCAGTTTGGGTGTTTTATTTGCTTTTTGTCGTCTTAGGACTAAAGACCATCACTGAAGTAACATGGCAGTAATGCTGGGTAATCTCATCGTGCTGTCTCTGTCACAGTCCTGTAAGCATTGTGTTGCAAGAACAGTTTATCAGAAGAGTTTTAAAGGGGATAGTAAGAACTTCTGAGTTTGTTTCTCCAAGGGACCTCGTGACAGGAAAAGCAAAAGCTTACTTCTTCAGACACAGTGGTACTCATACTGTGAAATTAAAGGAATTAAGTGAGTTAAGTTGGGGAAAAAAATATTCTTGATTTTAAAAGTGTCTGCATGAAAATCTAATTTTATTGATAATGCTTCAGGTAGTGGGTTTGTGTTTATTGGCATAGTAAGAATGGCAGAGAAGGGAAGAATGCTGGGGTTTCGGTTTGAGTTGCTTGAAGGGTGGAGAGCTTTCCTGAACTTTCAATGGGAAATTCCATGGGAGTGTGCTTTCAAGGGGACTGAACTCCTTCAAGGATGAGGAAAGCCTTTAAGCCACACCTCTTATTTCTTGGCAAAAGCCATAAATTTAGGGTTTCTATCCATATTAAGGTGACTTCTTCCTCTTGCACAGAGTTTAAGAAAGACTTGGCAATTCAAAATCAGGTTGTGCCTGGATGGTGGTTTTACTCTGGTTACGTGCTCATTGTGAGTGGCTGTTTTCATGCATGGCCAAGGCTGAAGCATCTGTTACTATTGTTTTGTACTCTTTCCCTCCTTCATGTCCTTCCACCTTATGTTTTTATGAAGAATATCTTCCATTTGGAAAATACTCACAGTACCTCACGGACTTGTGGGTTGTACATGGTGACAATTTATTTCACAGCTTGGTTGGTCCTGTCTGAAGCTCTGTGTTCTTTACCTGGCAACTTAAAGCAGAAGCAGTTCAGTCTTGATGTTCTCTTGCAAGCAGAGACAAGGCAAGGCATGGAACTGGGCCAGGAGCTGTTTCAGCCATGAGTTGGTGTCAGTAGCCCAGGAAGGGTCATTCTACAGGCCTCCATGGGACAGGAAAGGAAGGTGTGGGAGGTGGTAACCACCATGCAAAGCTCCAGTATAGTGCACTATGCTAGGCATTTTGGGGAGCTCTGGTTGGAATATTTGTACAAAAGCACACTTTCCTACCTACTAATACATGTGACTGTCTGCTCTTAGTTTTGGAGATGCAGTCCTTTTGTTTTGGTGTTTTGTTTTTTTTTTTTGCCTACCTGGATTTATGAAGTAAGTGTATATGTGAGTGTTGACCTTGGCTGGACACCAGGTGCCAACCAAAGCCACTCTATCACTTCCTCCTCAACTGGACAGGGAGGAGAAAATATAATGAAAGCTTTGTGGGTCAGGAAAACAACAGGGAGATCACTTGCCCATTACTATCATGGGCAAACCAGACTTGATTTGGGGAAATTAATTTATTACTAATCAAATCTGAGTAGGAGAATGAGAAATAAAAACAAAATCTTAAAACAACTTCCCACCAGCTGTCCCTTCATCCCAGGCAAAACTTCAGTCCTGATTTTCCTCTGCCTCTGCCCTCGAAGTGGTGCAGGGTAGAGAAAGGATGTTGCAGTCAGTTTGTCCCATGTTGTCTCTGTCACTCTTTCCTCCTCACACTCTTCCCTGCTGCACCATAGGGTCACCTCCCCTGGGAGACAGACCTTCACTAGTAACCCCAAAGAGAGTCTTTCCCATGGGTGATGGTTTGTCATAATCTGCTCCAGAGTGGGTCCTTTCCACGGGGTGTAGTCCTTCAGGAACAGACTTCTCCAGTGTGGGACTCCACGAAGTCACACTCCACTGTTAATGTCCATGAGCTGCAGCAGTCAGCCTGCTTTACCACAGTCTTCACCATGGGCTGCAGGGGAATCTCTGCTCTGGCACCTGGAGCACCTCCTGCCCCTCCTCCTTCCCGGATTTTAGTGTCTGCAGGGCTGTTTCTCTCGTGTTTTCTCACTCCCTTCAGCTGAGCTGCTGGTTTTCCCCCCTTCATAAGTATGTTACTACAGAGGTGCTACAACCATTGCTTACAGGCTTGGCCTCGGCCAGAGGTGGGTCTGACTTGGAGATGCTTGTCATTGGCTCCTTTGGACATAGGGGAAGCTTCTAGCAGCTTCTCACAGCTGCACTCCTGCCATCCCCCCTTGCTACTAAAATCTTGCCACACAAACTCAATACAGAAAAATACATAATTGTACATTGGGCATCTGTGACTGCACTTTGGCTGTCTGAATTGAGGTGAGCTGAGCCATTTTGAAATCACTGGTATTTCCATTCACAGTGCAACAAGACTTGAAGGCGAGTCAAGAAAGGTCTCGGGGAGCTTACGAGAAGAGCTTTTGAGAGGGATATCTTGTGTGCACAGTCCTTGTTTTCTTGGCTTGGAATGGGAAGTGTTGAAAGGAAGGAAAGTCACCCACATCCTGTCCTGCATGTTCTAAGGCATGAACTGAAGTTTTTGCTTCTTTTTCTCTCTTTTTCCTAAATATTTACACAGAAATGGCTAAGATAGCAGAATAACAGGCTAAAAGTCTGCTGAACTTTGGCTACTACAGTCTGAGTAGTCCCCTCTGTAATTGCCAGCATCTGAGCTAACCTGCTGTACCTTCTCCTTCCTTATGAGACATCTGACTCTAGGAAACAGTGCTACCCTACTGCCTACTTTTTATTTGGATGAGGGAAAAATCCAGAATGGTTTCATAATCTGTGGTGTTAGAGGCAAATATATCATGACAGATTCAACAGCCCAAGGGGGGTGAGGGTGCTGCAGCTATGTCCCCCCAGCTCCACCTGGGAGGCAGGCTGGAAGTGTGTTTCCAGTAGGCACAGACATGGAGCACAGGTGTACACCACATCTGCATACACACGGACAGATGCAAAGAGCACTCAGGTGAACAGAGGCAGCACCAACCCTGGCTGAGCAGGATGGGGGGGCACTGGTTAGAGTACCCCTACAAATATGTATGTGGTGGATCCTTCCAGCACCTGGGCTCAGACACCGTCTGCCCTGCGGCTGGTGCCTGGATCCCCATCTCCCCAGTTGCTGGCACTTGGATGGTTGAGCCTTTGAGGCCACAGTCTCACTGTAGATGCTGGCACAGACCATCTCACTCATCCCCCACAGCCACCCCAAGCTGCCTGGGGCTCCTCTGGTCCCCCAGCAGCCATCACCCTTAGACACAGACATGCACAGAGGTCTTGCTCCTAGAGAACTCCAGACCCCACTGACTCTCGCAGCTGGTGGCACTCCCCTGGTCCCACTGATAACCCATTCCTCCCATGGTCTTACCCTTAAAGACAGACAGACAGATGGACAGACACAGGCACCTGGCTTCCAGACCACTTCATGTACTTTCAGGTACCTTTACTAGTGCTCACACACTTGCCAGCACACGCACCACGCTGGCTGCAGCTGTTGCCACCATGGACACATGAGCCTCTGTGACCCAAGGTCCCACTCTGCTGCACTCAGAGCCCATAACACGTGCATAGAAAACAGAGCCTGCATCCAGGAGAGGAGAAGGGAGTTTAATTAGGGAATAGGACAGATGGCACTGATCCATTGAAGGCATGGGCAGCTAAGTGTACAACCCAACTCCCTCTTTATGTACATCCATCCCATTTTATCTGCTTGCCCCTCTATTTTTCCACATTCGTTCCTTCTCCCAATCCCCTAGATGCCTCCTTTCTCCACCTTTGGTTGCTGCTCTAAGCTTCTCATAGTAATTCCTGCATAATCCCAAACTGCTTTTTACCCTGTAGCCAAATATGTCCCTAGCCAAGGCAGCAACTCCCCTTAGCTGGGAGGGTCCTATGGAGACTTGCTCCTGGTGACTCATCCTGTTGGGCTCTGTGCCTAGGGACGCCAGCCCTGGGGGCTTTGCTGGACCAAGCCTGGGATGACCTGGATTGGCTGTCCTTGGGAGTCCCTAATTTAGGATCCCTGCCTGCTATTGTCTTTCCATTGTCCTTTGCCTTTATCACATAATCCAACATAAAGCACATTTCTATGGAGCAGATATAGATGGAAAGATTTATTTTAAAGAACTCTCCGCCTTGCAGCAAGGGATGTTACAATTTCAGGTCTATGCAGTAGGCTAGATTGTCTGTTGTGCAGCTACTGTGTTTCAGTTTCTGCTCTTGCAAGCGTTGCAGAGGCTCCAGGTACTGCAGATCATGCTACATATGCTTAGTGGGATAGGTCAAAGACATTTTTGCTAGTAATGTTATTACAAAGAGCATTGACACCACAGTGGCTGAACATCTCGGAATGGAAAACTTTTGATGCAGGCCCCCAGCAGAGTGTCATTCATCCAAGCAGCTGCTCTTTTCCTGAGAACAGGTATGGAGATTAAGAACTTGATTTAATATTCTTAGGAAAATATTAAAACTTTGTTCTTCTGAGGTGAATAATGGGCAGTTTAGTGTTCTTGGAATTTTGACTTGTAGAATTTCTGATAATCCTCTTCTGTGGAGCAATAATGGGGTCACCAGGGTTGCTGGGGGAATCCTTTCCAGTGCCGTCTTCATGAAGGTAACTTTGCAAAAGGGAAAATTTCTTTTACCTTTTCTCCAAGTGGTGTCTTGCTGATATCAAACCACACTTCTACCAGACCACTTGAGACCTACATCTAGCCAGCTGGCAGCTGGCTGGGAGGACAGGTGATCCATTCAAGTGTGATGGGGATGTTCCTGGCATGGAAAAAGTGTGATGGCACCTCTGCTAGTTCAGATGAATTTGTCCCCAGAATGAGACCAAAATCAGGACACATTCTTCCTGCTGGAGCTTGACTAGAGTCTCTCTCCACAGTGGCTGAATGAGATGAAAAGTAAGGGCATGATGAAGGAAACTCCAACAGTATAGAAAATTATCCATTGTTGTAATTTATCAAGGGCAGCAATACCCTTCATTGCAGAAATTTCAGCTCAAGATGAATTCAGGCACACATTCCAGTTCAAGAAGGACTTTTGAAGATGAAATAACTCACATAGGTGTGGTGACATGGTCCTCCCTTGCCCTGGGTGCCTCTGCAGAGTCTCATTCCCAGGCTGCGCTACGAGAGGCTCCTGGGCTGCATCCAACCAGTGCTGCTGTTCTGTGTTAGACACTGCTGAGGCCTGATGAGAGCAGCAGTGTGGGAAACTTGGGAGGCCCTGGTTTCCAGTACGCTTACTCCTTGTGTACGGCCTCCTGAAACCAAAACCGGTTTTGGTTCCTGATGTCTTTTGACCTTGTGTGCTGAAAGTGACCTTGCCATCAGTCAAATCTTGTTTAGCATAGTTAATTCTTTGCTATATTTTACTAATTAGCCAAACTGTTACTCTTGCTTTAAAAAGTATATTGCTGCTTTCGTGTGAGTGGGGTGCATTCCACTCATTTTTGTGGCAAGCAGAGCCTTGGTAGGGCTCTGTAACAGGGGGAAGTGTCTTTGTATGTTTTCACGTGCCTGCAACAACAGGGAAAATCTTATCGTGCCCATAATGCAGGAGGCTGGACTAGAGGATTATTTTTCCCCTTCAAGTCTGTGGGTTTCCTGTAGTTCCTGACTGCAAGAAAGGAGCTCTGGGAGTATGTGCTAAAGGTGTAGCCTCTCTGCAGTGAGTACCTGTGCAAACAGGAAACGAGAGGACTGTTTTCCATGGTGGTTATGGGCTGGTAAAACAACAGATGGTCTTTTCTGTGCTGGGATATTAAGACGTTTAAAATACACCTTTTTTCCCTTAGCAAAGATAAAATTGCCCAAGTTGCATAAAGAGGAAGCTAATGCAATGTTGCAGATGCCAAGTGAAAGGAGAGAAAAGCCATAGAAGAGAGGTCCACAAACTAGAAAGGGATTTAGGATCGTGGAAAGGGGTAGAAAGGAAAATGAGATGACTGCTCATAAAAGATGAAGTCTCTCTGGTACAGTGTGGGACCTGTTTGCAGAGTCTTGCTCATCGAGAAGAATCAGATCACCCTGCTCTGAAATGTCTTTTTAAGGTTTTTTTTTTTTAAACTTCAGAGCATCATTTAAGATTCACATGCCTGGTACATCACACGTACCTACTCAAGTACCTTTCTCCATGAGAAAAATTGTATCTTTCATCAAGGTAATGTATTTTTTTTAAACTGTCAGAATCATTCCGATGAAATGCATGAAGAAATCAATAGCAGAATTGTATTAAAGAAAAACCACAGCTTTGCTCACAGTTAAAGGTTTCAAGTTCAATAACGTTGGACTTTAAAGAGAAGGAAAGAAATTTCCTTCATTTTTACTATAATGTACTTAATGCACCATACAGAGAAGAATAGAAGTGCTGTCCAATAGACCCTTTGTGTTTTCCTCAACCTTTGCTATCCGCATCCTTTTCCATTTCTTTTTAATTCTCCTCGTTCATTTTCAAAAAAGACCCCTCCACTACAAATGAGGCCAATTCCTTCCCGTGGCACTGCACTAGATATCGCCGTATCCTGTCACAAACAATATCTGTGATGTTTAGAGAACTACCTTTTATTTTGAAATATTGGTAGAAGTGGTATTTCTGGTCCTGTTCTTTCTGAGTATAATGAAAGGAAAGAAAAAGACTGGCCTAGTGCCCATAATGAATACAGTTTTTTCAAACATAGCTGTTCTCAGTATGTTAATATACAGTGAGGAGAAGAACCAGAGAAGAAAGAAATAGCTGCCTGCCTCATCTCACAAATAGGACTAGTTATTGAAGACTATTCCAGGAGCTGTTTGCTCCTGTTGTTTGGAACTATTTGTGGCTAGAGCTTGGGTGTGTTGGTCTCAGTATTAGTCTCTTTTGGTGTCTCTAAGTTATCTTCTTCCATTTAAACCTACTTCAGGCAGTCATTTATCACAATCTTCCTTTGAACTGAGCTCGCTTTTTTCCCCTGATGTCTTTGAATATTCCTCCCACCAACAGCTAGTCTTTCTTTACATTCTTTTTACATTGCTTTGCGTGGGTTTTTCTACCAGAGAGTTTTGATTTCTGATTTTAAACAGCATTTCTAATAATTAGTATTTACTTTAGAAATACTAGTAAATACTGGTATTTACTTTAGAAAAGTAAATATCTTTCTGCAGGGAGAAAGGTTTTCTGCCAAGGAGCAGACAATTGCCTGCATCCTTACAAAGACTTAACTGGGTTTTAGGTTCACGTGATCTGACCATCACTCTGTTAATAAAAATGCATAGTGAGTTATGTACACTTCCTTGTCCACCTCTCCTTGAAAAGGTGGTTACCTCCAGCAGTAACAAACTGTGGTCCACTTTCCACCTGAAAATCAGAGCCTCTGGGAATGTTTACAAAAACATGAATGGGATTCAGGACCCGATGTCCAGGGACACTATGGCAAGTAACACTGATTGACAATATAACTTTGTCCCCCTCCTGCTCCCATTTCACTTCATATCTGCCTTGGGCTGTTCATGCCAGAGGGCTGTGTCCGTTTGACCTGACGGGCTCCAAGTCCATCAGCAGTTTTCCCATCTCCTGTGGTAATAGAAACAGCAGTGACAAGGTACTTACTAATTCTGCCTGTCCCCCTCCTTTACCTTATGGGAGGCCTCTGTGGTCTCTTGTGTGTAACTTCTTTAAGGCTTTTCTCACCTGCTGAGTGCTGAAGTGCAAGGTGACCTGTGATCTGGGAGAGCAGAAAGATGACTGACAGTGCTTTGGCTGGCACTTGTAAGGCAATGATAAAACAGCAAGCCCATCTTTAAAACTGTAGGGGTCCCCTAGTACTGGCTGGTTCCAAAAGTTTAAAATGCAACGTGTCTTCTCCTTTTGCAAAAGGTAGTTTTTCAATGTTGGCCAAGTAGTGAATTTACCAGTCAAGTTATGACAGGTCAGGGACTTTAGGTTTTTGGTTTTTTTTGCAATAGGTTTTTGGGTTTTTTTGCAAGGTCAAGGTGGGTTTCACATCCCAAGTTTGCATCCAGAGACACTTATTCCCCCTCTCTCCTCCACTCTTACCACAGTCACTTAAGCAAGAGGAGGTGAAGGCAAAGGGAGGGTCAGGACCTACAGGAAGAGTCAAAGCACAGCCTTTATTTGCAGGGCAGGATGTGGTGGGAGAGGATTTAAAGCTGATGCTGAAGTTAGACTTGATGAGTAGGGAAACACCAAAAGGGTCTATGGGAAAGGTTTGTGGAAGTATGAAATAGGAGTAGGAAGAGACCTGGGGCAGTGTAGTGTCTGCTAGAAACCCTCTGTCCGTATTGCTCTTCTGTGTGCTCAGGGGCATCCTGATCATATTTTGTCAGCGTAAAGTCACGGAGGGCTGATTCTGTATCAGTCTCGTGGAAAGGTTCATGACAAAGACATGGTCGAGGCAAGTCCATTTGCTTTAAGCATCTCTTGTACTGGTGGCTGGCTTTCCTTGCTTTCCCTGTGCTAATGAAACTGTGGACAAACCCTGGAGCTGTTTCCCTACTTAGCCTTGTCCTGTCAGGGTGCTTATCACACATCCATGACCACTGCATCCAAAGACTTCTCCCTGCTTCACAATGTCAGGCTTTTGTCTATGTTGAGGGACTGAAATCCATCATGGGTTTCCACCTCCAGCCTCTTACACAAGTAAGCTGTCTGCTGGTGTAGCACTGTGTCAAACACTGCTGCATTTCTGCAGTGTGGGCTCTACAACAGGCTGTTTGCTGATGGCTTGTGTGGTGACTGGCAGGAAGGGGCTTTGCACACCTGCCCTGGTTTGCACTTGTCCCAAATGAAGAGCGTAAGTGATAAGAGAGGGAGAAGGGGCAGGGTGCAGCCACTTATTACTGTGCCAGCTCAGCCTTTTAGGGTGCAGCAATGTATAAAAATACTGTCTATTTGTAAGACTTCCCTAGTCTGTCAGAATCCCTATGTTTAAAAAATGTGGGAGTAGAGACAAAAGATATTTTCAGAAAGCATCTGCTGTAAACAAAAGTGCACATGCGCGTGACTGCGTATCATGGATACCCACATGTTACGAGAGCGCTGCAGAACCGTCCGGATTTTGTGGGGGATGTACATGGAGACCACTGCCACAGTCTGTGTGCACACATGCATTTTAATGCATTATGCAGTGGTGTGAGATCTCTTCTGATGCTCAGTACTTTCCTGAGCTTCAGTAGCTTTTTCACACAGAAATTGTGGCAAGTATGTAAGAATTTGTTAAAAAAATTGTGTCCCTAGGTAGTGTTGTTGTGCAGGTCCTCCTAATGCCTTGATGTGCCAGCAAGCCCCATGAATAGCAACTGGAATTGCTCTATCTGGACAAATATTTTTCACTAGTTACGATAGACTTCCCTAAATACTCCTATTTTCCAGAATGCAAGTGGTTGTAGCCTTCCTCTCTCTACTCAGACATACCTTTGCAAGCATCCATCATTCTCAATGTTTTCTGGTTATTCAAACACCATGTAACTAGAACCTCTTGAATTTGGCAACTATTTGAGTAATGGTCTGTGCCATTCTGTCCTTCCTGCCCCCCTGGTCCAGACAAAGTATATTCCAGTGTTTCCTGCATCAGTTTGCCTGCATTTGGTTATGCCTCAAGAGAATCCATAGCATTCAGACACACACACAAAAAGTTTCAAATGCAGTAAAAAATAATATGAAATAATGAAAACACTTGAAGGTGTGAGCAGGACAAGGCTCTGTAGTAGATACAGCCATATATTGGGATTTTAAAATACCTCTTTGTATTTAGGCTCTGTAAGTTGACAGTGGTCTTATCTGCACCCTGAATGTTATAGGTAGCTACCTGACTGAGAGCCCTGACCAAACCAAACTGCAATATTTCATTCAAAATTCATTCTTTTGATGTACTAGCTCTGTCTCTCTGGTACTGAAGGAAAGGTTTTCATGCTTCTTTTGCTTTTATAAACTCTCTAGATGTTTTTCAGTAAAAGTACTCAATGCCAAAATGTATAAAAACAGGTCTTTTTCTTAATTGCATTTCACAAAGGACTTCAGTCTGATCATCCCAGTATAGAAACTCTGACTCACTGAAGTGAGCATCAAGAACCAAATCCCTTCAAACTTTAATAAATTTGGACCTAGATACGAACTGCAGAAACAGCAACTGCCTTTAGCAAGAGCTTCAGCTGTGCCTCTTCTGCAGGAGAACCAGGAAAGAAGTTCAGGTTGTTATTCTGTAACTTCAGGTTCTGGCTCCATTATAATTATGAGTGACCAACACACAGTGTCAGCCTTTTTTTCCCCTGAGATCTGTATGAGATCGAGAGGAATGACTTGGCAGTGAATTTCTCCTAAGGCCAGGTAATGTTAAAAAATGCACAGTGAATTAAAAAGGTAGCATGAGCTGAGAATTGTTGATTTATGTGCAAAACTAATGCATGTTTCAAAGTTTCTGTGTTAGGGAAAGAGCCCAAGACAGGACTTATGGTAGTAACTACAGTTTATTGTCCTCTTTTGCTTTCCAAAAGTTGATGAAAAAACACTGAAAGATGAAAATTAATTGCTTTTTTTACTCTAGCTGTGTAATAAGAGAAACTGTCTCAGAATCAGTAGTCTTAAATGTGCTGCATTTGAGTCATTCTGATCTGTATCTGAATTTCTGGGGAGACTTCAGTGACTGAGCCAATTTAAACAGCAGTGGTACAGAGGCTGCTTTTGTAATGCAGCAGCATCCAGGTGTCTTTGGCAAAGTCCAGGTACTAACAGTTTAGTTCCACTCTTCTGTCATACATGTTCTATAAACCATTTTAAAAAATCAATAATTTTCAAGTCTCTTTTTTCTGATGCAGCCAAACCGATTCTAGCCATTTATGGTCTGACAAGTTAATTTTTATTTCTTGAAAAAAAATTCAAATCCTAAATTCAGTCTAGAGTTACACAATTGTTAAAAAGCCCCAGAAATTAGCAAGCAGATTTGTGAGATGTTTAACTTCAAAGAAGCCAGGAAGGTTTTGTGTTGTGATTTTTTTTTTTACATTTGTTTAAAAAAATTATATTCCCTCAAAATGAGACCTTTGTGCCAAGTTTTATTCTGGTGCACAGCTTTACAGCTGAGCTAAAACCCCGTATAATAGGAGAAAAGTGACAGACCCTTAACTATAGAAGCATGAACAGCACTGCTATAATTCCTGGGTGAACTTTGTCCCTGGATGTGTGTTTTTGGAGTGTGCTGGGGTGACATTCAGCCTCTACATTCATTTTTATGATAATTCAGAGTAAATTGTGGTGCAATAAACTCTTCAAGCCTGTCTTTCTTGTGAAAGCCATGAATCAATCAGCTGCAGGCTTTTTTGGGTCTTTTCAATGTATAGTGATCATTTAGATTTGACATGCATTGTGAGACCTTGGCTTAGCTCCTCTCTATGGTCTGTCATTAATTCCAGCCTTTACTGTTCTGAAGTACAGTGAAGGATGACTGAGAAATCATTGCCCCTCTTCAGCTCTGTTATTGCACAAAATAGCAGCGCAATAATTTTTTGTCAATGTTTTACTCTAAAAGCTTTCTACATCAGTTTTGAAAAGGAAGCAATAAAGCCCATTCAATGGTATGAATAAAAATCCTTTGAGGTTTAGGCGCAGGGCTGCTTTTCTTCAGCTGGTAATCAAATTGGAGCTAAAATGAAATTGAGTTTTCTTATGAAAATAGCCTTTGTTGCTGGGAAGGCTGGTAATTCATAAACAATAACCTGCTCTTTTGTGTGGATAATAATATATTCATGTTCTTTCAATAGGGTAAAAGCCAGACCTAGTGCATTATGGTACAGTAAAAATAGCAGAAGGAGCTTGCTGGAATAATCTTGAAGAAGAAATGTAGCATTCGGTGACTTAAGCTTTCAGCTCCCATCTGAAATTGTACTTTGCTTTTATTTGCGAGCCGGGCTTTAGTTGTTGATTTGTTGCCGCTATACAATATTTGGTTAATTGTGGAAGATCTCAAGCTGTGCTCATCACTGCTCCTGCGAAGGCTGCTGCCAGCTGCTAGAAACAGAGCCTGCTGCTACAGGATGTACACTATTCACAGGAGCAGCCTCTCAGCGCTGATTATCACTGAAGAGTTCCCCGCTCTCCATCACTCTGCGCCCTGCACGCAACTGGACTGCCGAGCACGGGGAGGTAGGCTGCCTGCCCTCGCTTCGGGGTGAGGGTAGAGGCGTGCAGTGGGGCTGCGGAGAGCGCTGCTGGGAGAACTTGGCTGGGGATTTTCCCAGTGCTGGTGGGGAAAGAGGCTTCCAGCATCCCGGGGGGATGCCGTGGGCTTAGTCACTTTGGGGATGAGCAGGGGCTGGAGAAGGATGCGAGGGGCAAAAAGCGAGGGTTTCCAAGTGCGCTTAGGAGGTGCTCTTGGAAATGTTGCCTCAGGCTTTGGTGGGTTTTTTCCTAATTAGCTGGGTGATCCTTTGGATGTCTGATCCTGCACTGGTGCTTGTTGGCATTTTGGGGCATACCGTGTTGTGTCATCTGTGTTTTGTGACTCGATGCGGAAGGTCTCGGTATGGGTAGAGGACGTTCCTCAAATAGGTTGTGAGGGCAAAGGCAAGAGGCTGGTAGAAAACTCTGAGAGCATGTCCTGTCTGCAGTGACTCTCTCTTTGCCTCGGCTTGTGGGGAGTGGAGGATAAACTTCAGTCTGAGTACCTGAAATTACCTCCCTCCCCCTCCTCTCCATCAGTGTATGCTTTTAAATTGTTGATAGCTTTGATAGTCTTGAGCTCTGGGTGTGGATAAAAAACCCTGCCTGCGGACACAGGTGTGCAAAAATGCTGCTTTGAGGTCTGTTTATGTGTAAGATGCAGACTCGATCGGTCTCGACAACACTGAAGTGAGAGTGCTTCAGGATTTAGTTTAATTTTGACTAGTCTCCCCGGCTGGGTGACGGGAGCGATACTAAAACCGCTCATCAGAGTGCCTGGGGAGATGCAGCCTGAGACGTGGTAGCAGGTCAAAACTGTACCAGTACTTGTGGATTTATTTCGGTGTCGGGGAGGACCAGAGGACGGGTTGTGTTTTGGTGGCAGATCGGAAGCAGCTTTGCACAGGGCTCTCGGGGGTTTGCAATCCAGACTCTGCAAACCCCACTGGTCTTAACCAAAATAAGGAATAGATTCATACTGGCTGCATTGTTCTCTTCATAAACTTTCCCAAGGCTTCAGAAAAGTTTTTTAAAAAACAAAACCGAACGTTCCCTAGGCAGATGTAAAGTAAACGAGAATGTAAATTGCAGAGTTAGAATGGGGTTTATTTTCTAAGTAACACTGAAGTTAGATCTCTACCATATGCAAGGCTGTCTTGAGGCAGTTGCAGAGGTTTTTATTCATTTTTAACAGTAAAATTACATGCTTAACAAAAGGAACTTTTAAAGGCACAGTGGTAACTGACAGTCAAAGCAATATATGTCATTATCCAATTAGTACACACAAGTGTGTTTTTATTATTCACTTAACATACCTCTGTGTTTGGCTCTCGGAAATACAGTCTTTTATTTCTCAAGGTTTTACGACTGGTATGTGTGTTACTGCTGTAATTCGAGTAATATTTTGCACATTGCATGTATTTATGTATTTGTTGCTCATTGGAATAGCTCTGCTTAGAAGAAAATGTCTAAACTGGATTTTTTTGTGGGTAAATACTGGTTAGACAAAATGTAGCATGCACTCGACTCCACTTCCCTTCACAGCTGGAAAATCTGTTCTATATTGCATCCAAAGTTGAATTGAATAAATAATATTGCTTGTGTTTAAAAGAATGATAATACAATGAAATTTGCAAGTGCACGTGAAAGGAAATGGGTGTTAGCATTCGTTGGTACTTGCTAATAGAAGAACAGAGTCTGTTCAATAGAACTGCACTTTTTGTTGTGTTGAAACTATCTAGCAAGGTGCTGCTGCATTTGTGTCACTGGGACTAGTTAACTGGCAGATGTGGTGATGATTTTAGCTTTTTAATTACAGGCTTAGCAGAGTTGTGGTACCTTGTGTTAGCCGAGTTCGTTAGGAGCACACAGTCCGGTTGCAGTTGGACGGTGCTGTTATCCTAGCACCAAATAAGTCCAATAGCTATAACAAGTTTTCCAAAGAATCTGTGTTGTCACCAGCTTTAGGAAGAACAGTTTTGCTTCTCTTGCTGTATTTAAGATTTAGTGAACCTGTTTGGAGTACGTTTCCTAGTTTCTGATCCTGGATTCACCTTTGTCATGGAAATGAATGCTTTGTTCTGGGATTCGTGCAGAAAGGATGCTTCACTTAGGTACACTCTGCTCAGATGAAGCTCTGGTATGTGTATAAACCCCCTTGAGAACAAACTCGGGCTCTAAATTTCACCTAAGATTTTTCCCCTACTGATAGCACCAGAGTGGGACAGCTCTATACTGAAGCAAGCAAAAGCTTTCCCTGAGAGAACTGCCAGTGTATGTCATGCCCAAGCACTGTTCTGTTATTTGTCAGTATTATGAATAATTACCTAGCAATGAATCACTCTTAGACCTCCAAACCCATTTCTTGGTGCCTATATTAGACTATAATATAAATAAATATGATGTTTACCACTGTTAACTGTATGTACCACTATAACTCACAAAAGTAGGTATTTTCAATTGCAGTTAACATTTGGAAGTTGACAAAGGCACCCATTTCCAGTCTATGCAGTCATAAATTACATGCTACTTATTACACAACACAAAGTTGACAGAGTTGGTTGAATGGCACACTGTACATTTACCTGGCAATTTTAAGGATCTGCTGATGCTGGAGCATAAATTCTTTAATGAGTATGGATTTCCCTATGGATGTAAATTGATCATAATTATTTTGCAATAAGAAGCAAGTTCCAACCATGGCAGACAAGAAGGTAATCAAAAGCCTTCAAACATCATAGTCACAAAAATATTGATCTATTCAGGTTTAGCATATCTTACCTAATGAATGCGTCTTGCCATGGGGGTGGGGGGGACACCTCAAACCAAACCAGCTGACTTTTATGATGAGGAGGTAAACAAGGTGAATTCAGATCAAGATTTGTCTAACTGGGAGAACCTTAACATGCATTTTTACTCATTCACTTCCTCTGTACTAACTGTATTTAAATGTTTCAGCCCTGTTTTTCCAGTAGTTTGTGGTCACTTTGACTGGGTTTGCATCTTTTTTCCTTTTTTTTTTAAGAATATTATTCATTAAATGCCTAACTGGATAGCTCATTTATATTAGAACTCTGGTGTTATAATTGAGCTGATGCTAGAATTGATCTGATAGGCTTTTAAATGTGTAAAAATAATAATTAAGATAAATATATTAAAGGTTTCTTGTCAAGAGCAATGATAATGAAGGTTATAAATTGCAAGCCATGAATGTCTGTGGAGTACTATGTCTCAGGCCTTCTTACTTTCACTCTTCTGAATCTTACGTCGGCTTCACCTTGGAGATTTTAGTTAAAGGTTGAATTCCTTTGTGTGAATTGCAGAGATACAAGTTCAGAGCAGCACGAAGTTTCAATATTGTCAGTCTCTACTTCAATCCTTGAAAACTAAGAGCTTTTTTATGGGTGGCTTTTTATTTTCTACTAAGATAAAAGGCTAGCAGATTTCAGTTTTTATTGCCTTCTCAACTTCCAGTGTCCTCTGCCTTATCAGAGTACTTGAATCCACATGGTGCATATAAAATGAAAACCTTATAAAGTATTTTTATTAAGACATCCGGGAAGAGCTCTGTAAACAAGGCTTTGCTTTCCAATGCTCAAGCTTTGAATTGTCAGCTGTTACAAACAACAGTCCTACTTTCTTATTCTGATAGATGGCCAGAAAAAAAAACCCACCTCTCTAAAGTGTGTGGTGCCTTCTTAATGTAGCTATTAGAATACCAACATTTTGCTTTGAAATGGGAGTCTTCTACTTTAGGAGGAGAGCTGCTCCATCACGTTTTCTCAGGGCATGTGATGCCCTGAAGGTAATGTGACTTCACAGTGCAGTTCAGCTCATTTTGCCAAGAGTGTTCTTAAAGAAAATTGAAACAGCATCTTTCTGGTTTGAGGCTCTCAAGTACTGTACAAATAAGTCAATAAAAGTAAAATATTTTGCTGGCAGTTGGGTTGCTTAATGGGCTTCAGGAGTTGGAGAAATGTAGGAGTCGAACTTTAGTGGCCTTTAGGGATTCAAAATGGACTGGAAATAGAGGAAAATCAACTAAACATTGAGTTGAAGCAAAACTTCTCTTATTTGCTATTAAAAATGGGAACCCAAGATCCTAACTCTCTCCAATCTAGTACTTTGCACTTGCTCTGGTGATTTCAGAAAGCAGGTGAAAGAGGGAGGCTGACATGGCAGCTGCATTATAATTCAAAGGCCAGGGCATCCTCCAGCTTAGATGATAAACTTGGGGTTGGGGTGGAGGAAGCACTGGCTGGACACAGCAGGTTCCTGGTGCCACGGGCAACCCCACAAAACTAGTGGTGCAAATACCAAAAAAGCGCCCGCTGCAGCTGGAGGGAGTTTTAAGTCACTTGGCATAGCTGTGAAGAATTGGGCTTGTCTGTTTTAAGGAAGTAAATTCTTGATCAAATGGTCACTGAAAGTATTTCTGGCATCATCTCTGATGATGATCAGCAGCCAGAAAGAATACCTGTTGCAAAATCAGGCCAGTTGGTACTGCCACACTGGGCGTGTATGTAGAGAAGGAAAAAGACATTTGCAGTTCTTTGGACACTGGAGGAGACTCACGCACAGCATCAAACAGTCAGGTTTTTTCCTAATTTTACTTGTGTCTGTCATAGACAGTATTTTTATCTTCTTTTTTTTCCATCCATATTTGTCCCTCACTGGTTTTCCTACCTCACTGCAAAATAATTTAATCTTCTCTTAATTTTGGCTTATTATAGCTTATTTTAGCTAATCATCACTGGCCCTCATTTTCCCAGAGCATTCCATCACTTACAAATATTTGTAACTAATTTGAAATCAGATCTATGCCCTTGTGAATGTGATGGGAATCCCTGGGAAATCAGCTCTGCTCTCAGAGTAAGATGCTAGCTTTGTAAACGTTTTTCAGGTCACTTTTTTATTGTCGAATGGAAAAGCCTTGAAGTTGAACAACTCTTCTGGCTTGCTCCCTAGGCCAGCCATATTCACTAGTGTTTCAGGTAGTCTATAAAATGTGTTCCTGCTGGCACACCAAAGCCAATGAAACAGCAGCTGTCTCAGAATGATGGGAGCAAGAAGGAACTGGTGCCTCCACAACATAACACCATAGCAAAAGGGAAACTTTTAAGGGCAGTCATTATTCAGAGTGCTACAGGTAACCATCTTCATGGTCTAGTCTTGATAGCACATCCAAAGTATTAAACAGCCATCCTCAGACACTTGCACAGCCGCCTTCTGTACACTGCTTACGCTGAAGGAAGAGCACAGCTCATACTTTTAGCAATCAGCAGAGATACAAAACTTACAGAGAGTTACAAAAATGTAATTTCAGTCTCCCTGGGAAATGGAACGTTCAGCTGCAAAACACTTCTCAAGTATGCCAGATACTTCATATCACATAGCAGCTAGCAAATCATGGCTTGATTTATCTGCTTGAGAGCTCATCTCCAGTGGTTTTTTGGAGCTGGTCTTAACCTTTCATCAAGGCCTTTCACAGAGGTTTTTATCCATATCGGAAATGTGAAAATGTTGCTTTTGACCCCTATTGGACATGTGACATTGTGTTGCTTTAGTTGAGAGTTTTTAACTAATTTTAAAAAATCAATGCAAACATGCCAATTAATGTTGAAGGCTAAAATGGCATCGGATTCTACCCTTTCTTTATCAGGCTGTATTGCAAATATGTGAAATGGATAACGGACTACCGGTTAAAAACTGGGTTTGTAAGTTGATATAGCTGTACAGAAACCCTTAAAATATAAGTTCATAAGAAGACTTACTGTGGTGAGTTTTTAAAACAATTTGAATGGTTTTAACAGGTCTTGAGACCAGAATAGTAACTTGACTAAGACTCTACTGCCTGTTAAATAAAGCACTGCAGCACTTAAGATCAGCTGACACTCTGGTCAGTCCAGTAGAATACAAGTGTGAGAGTAGAGTAACTCAGAATTAGGGATGTGCATCAGAGGTTTTGGCATTGCTGGCCAGCATCCTTGTCAAGCCTGACCTTTGAGCACAAATGTCCTGGGTTGACTGGATGTAGAAAAAGGTCCAGTTAATGCAGATCTCTAATCTAGTGAGAAGCTCACCGTTTAAAGCTTGATTCTGTGAGACCAGTTTTTGTCTGACTGTGGAAGCATATTTTGCTGAAGATGCTTCCTCAATATCTCAACACCAGTCTAACCCAGAAGGGGCCAGCTCTTTTGTGGTACTAAGTAGAAAAAAACATCCAACTTTCTAAATGCCTGATTTATTTTTTGTTTTGTTCTGAAAAACTGTGTTTGGGAGTCAACTCTCTGATGTCAACGCACTCCAGAGTAGCACCAGTACATCACCTTATAGAAATTCTGTCCAATTAGGTGTTTGTAGCGAGGGTTGTACGAGTAGGAGAAAGTGGGCATTGATCCTCTTTCACTATACTTCTCAACGTTGAATGCAGGGCTTAGAAAGATGAACTTGCAGTTATTTTTAAAGCTAAAAACAAAGTGTTTGATGTAGTAAGGGAGCTTACTGTTTGCAGTACTGAATTCACATTGTCCCTAAAGATCAAGCCTTTGTGTATATAAAGGCTGCCTTGGATGGCAGCACAGCAAAAGTAAAAATAGTGCTTAAAGCAGCAAAGTCTTTAAGCTGCAAGAGTCCGTGGGTGCAAAATAATGGCCTGTCTGGAGGTGGGGGTGTAGCTGTGTACAGAGGACCTGAACCAAAGGACAGATAGGGCGATGGATGAGAGGCTGCTGACAGTTCCATCCAGAAGCCACTGTAGAAACTGGCAATGCTATGTACTCTGTGAGCTTTACAGACTCCCTGTCCTCCTGAGAGAGCGTGTCTGTTCTTGGCATTGCTTATCACTGCATTACCTGTGGATGTGCTGCGTATGTCTGAAGGCTGCCTCTACCTGGTGGGGTCAGATGTGCTCAGGGAGAGTCAGTCAGTCCTTGCTGTGCTATTCGTCGTAGCAGCAGCGTGTGGCAGGCAGTGCAGACACGGGCGGGTAGTCAGTGACACCGCTGCGCAGTGTGTGCCTTGGATCTGGCACTGGAGCAGATAAGGAATTCCAAAATAGCACCGAAGAGAGCATGAAAGACTGTTTGGGGTTTAGAACAGCGGGAGGGGGTGTGTCAGCTCGGTGATGGATTAGCTGTATTCACTCCCCACTTAACTGGGAAAGGGTGGCAGTTGCTGCACAAAACTGACAGAGACTGAAATCCTTCTGCTAGTGGATTTATCTCCAAAGAGAGCATTAGGATTGTTGTTTGGAAGGATGGATCTAATTGTATCTTTTGTGTTGTAAAAATATATGTGAATCCAAATCCTATGAGCTCTTTTCCTTTTTCAGCTTGAGAAAGTCACCAGTGACTATTTTCCTGGGTAATGGTGACAAACAGAAATGCTTTGAGACTAACTGTTCAGAAGGGATAGCCCACGGCAGAATCATATCTGGTAATGATTTACAGCTACTCTCATTCCAGACTGAATGTGACTTAGAAACCTAAAGATAGAAAGATATTTGTTCAGTTACAAAGCTCTAGCATCAGTCATGTGCTGTAGCAATTCGGTTATCTGGAAACTCCATTTCTACTATGAATGTCCCAGGGACATTATGTTTCCCATGATTTTCATTCCACAAGAGAGAAGTATCTGCTAGCTTTATACAATAATGCTTTTCTCAGTAGATGAGGGGCTAATATCCTATGTGTCATTGAAGCTGATTGTCAAAAGCAGCAGCAAGGGCTTGCCAGGTCTGTTTGGTAGTGTCATGCAGATGCTGACCTTGTGTGGCAGTGACATTGCACCATCTTCTGTGTTAGGGCTGGGTGGAGGAGACTCTGACTGCACAGGAAGGAGGACGATGCACACGTGGGTTGTGCAAAACACCGTGGTGGGCTCTGTTCTTCACTAGCACCCTCCCCACAAAGGAGCTGCCTTGTGGCACACATTGGAAAACTACTGCTCATTTCCATTGTGATGGATCCTTAAATGAAGAGAAGGAAATGCTCTCGGGGCTTGCTTTTTTAAGGTTGAGGAAGAACAGGGAAAATCACTGCATGTGTCTTACCTGCCTGGTAAACCAGGCTCTGGGGGAAGGAAAAGGCAGCAGCAATTGGTCAAAAAAGGAAGAAATCACCTCTCTAAATCGAGATGGTCTCCTCCTTTTCCCTTGCTCTCTTCTGTTGCTGACTTTGTCTGCTGGCAAGGAAGTTTTGGGCTATTTTAAGTTCTTTTTATGCTCTAGCTTCTTGCTTTTAGCAAAGGAAGAGGACAAATCTCTGCATTGTTTTCCTGTCCTTTAGATCCTGCTAAGTAGTCTGCCAACAATCTTATGTCAGTCTGAAGTCATGCTGTGTCATCTCTAACCTGCTAGGAAGATGCTGTGATCTGGGGCTCTGCAGTCATGCTGGCAGTGTCCTAAATGTGTTTGTGGGCATGAGCTTCTGGAGTGTCTTCAGCTGTTCATGGATGGCAAGAAGAGAGCTTTTCCATGTTACTGGCTCAGTCTCTTACAAAGGATGGAGCCCTACAAAAGGTGGTTCCTGACTTGTACAAGGCCATGAATCTGAAGTACCAGGTTCAGGATGTTTAGCTTACTGACCTGTTACAAAGGTCATTGTTTCAATCAGTTACAGGTTACTCATGTCTCCTTAGGACTTCTATTAAGACACTATTAAGGCTGGAGCACAATTTAGTACTTGCATAGTAGTTTACTTCATGTTTCAGAAGATGCATCTTCTAGATCTGCTGGCACATGGGGCTCTGAAGTGAGTTCAGATAAGAAAGGTGATAAAACAAGTCAGCTAATGCTCATTTAAATGGACAAAGCAACTGAATGGCTTACCTGCAGAAAGTTTAACAGACTTTTTTTGTGATGTCCTGTCTATCAGAAACTGAGCACTTTGGGCAAATCTCTCAATCACTATCCCTACAACACTTTCTTTAAGCATGCTTGTCACAAATGATGTAGCTAAGCATCAGAAGCATCTTTGGAATTCTGCCAAGCTGCCCAGCAGGCACGCCACATGGCCCAGAGCAGCAATGGGAAAGTTAAGTTTTCCCCATATGCTTATTTTCACTTTTTAGTAACAGATTCTTATTACTCCCTAAACACTGTGAAGAAATAAATATAAGGCAAGGATGAGTTTAGTGTCAAGAGGGCAACTGGCTGATAATGCCAGTAGAATGCTGTGCTCATTTGGAGTTCATCAGCATAGGAGGGATTATGAACCAGTGTGTGGGTGTTACTGGGTTCCGGTACCTATACACACGTATGGGATGTGCTCAAGGTCATGGTCTCCAGTATCTTGTCCCTGTCAGTCTTGTTCATTATGGCTGCTGGCAGACATTCCCTTTCCTGACCTTGGGGTACCATGCTACCACGTGGCTTGTGAGGCATCCGTTGATACTCACTCTGCAGCCAACACGAAGTATGTGTTGTGAGCTGAGAAGCATTTAAGACACCTATCTAAGAAGGACAAGAGTTAAGGTTTAAAATCGGTTTTCAGGTGGTAGTCTTGCCATTTGTCTTAACTGGAGTACGCAAACGAAATGTCATAACTGGAGTATTGCATCCGTAGAGATGTTTCATGTTATTCCAGTAACTCCTTTTTGCTTTACTGAGTAAGATCTGTTCATCTGTCTCCATTGATCAGTGTCTGTTTGCCAATGAAAAATGTTTTCTCCAATGGACATTGTATATTTCTGTGATCAAAACTGCTTGATGCAAACAGCTAAAGGGCATAAACCCACGTACCTCCTTGCTTGCTCTCGGCTGACACGAGATACTCGGGAGGAGAACAGATATGGGCAAATTACTTTCATCAGCTTTATTCTGAGGATGCTTTCACAAGATATAGCTATCTGTTGTTTTCTTCCATACATTGAGGTTAAGTAGGATTGCCATGAAATCATAACTATTAGATGAGGCTAACTTTTCAATCATATGTCTATGAAAAACACACGATGAAACCCAGGAGCAGTTGGAAACAACTGCCAGTGTCGTGTGAATAGAGGTGTGTAGCAAGTGGCAGCAGGAGCATTCCTGAAATATTCTTGTTTTCATCATGCACTGACGATGAAACAAAATAAACCACATGATGGTTTAATGGATGTTCTGATTAGCAATAGTCTGTTTATTAAAATTAGTAATTGTAATCTATCAGTTGCAAAGATACTGCTTTGGGCAGTGTAGGTATCCCATACTCTGTTGTAATTATTAGACAAAGATAATATCCACACTGTCTGAAAGGCAGCACTGTAGAAAAATGATTGAGGAATATGTGAAACTCTCTCCTTGGGCGTCTTAACATCTTGTGATCTTAGCATTGCAGACAAATTCCCAGGAGCCCATAAGCCTACATCCCTTGCTCAGGCTAATGTGGGGGGCAATCCTCTGCAGAACCCCAGACTTGGCAATTGCCAGGTATTCACAGCCAGGGAGCCACACGCTCCTGTCGTGGGGTTAATGCTGAATATTGAGACTCAAGCTGATGAATGTACATGATCATAAACATTTCACAGGAATGTTGTAGATGGTAACTGAAGGACTTAAAATAAAAAATATATTAATCAAGACTGCTCATTTTATGGGCTATGACAATATTCTTAGGGTCTNACTCTCTCCTTGGGCGTCTTAACATCTTGTGATCTTAGCATTGCAGACAAATTCCCAGGAGCCCATAAGCCTACATCCCTTGCTCANTGGTTGGAGTGAGAACTAAACTAATTCTGTTCAGTGATTTTACTTTACTTACAAGGGCTCATAAAGGGTCATAGGGTGGTTTTAGTATGAAAAAAACTTGAAACCACTGTGTATGTATGAAGGAGGAGGTTTGATGGAGCATATTTTATTGTAAAGCTGTTGCCCTCATGTTCATCTCTGTTAACTGCTGCTCCTTTCAACTTTCCACAGCCTTTTGTAGTGTTGGAAGAATCTTTTACCTGCTTGCAGATTGAAGTAGGGCTCTACTGTATTGTCAGTCTTATTCTTGCATAAAATGTGATAAGTTCTCTCCACTCTTGACTTTTCAAGCTTGACTTTTTAGAGGCATCTAGGACCTCACTTTTTGTTTTCTCCTTTGTTGTCTGCTTCTCTGGTAGATTTGCCAGACGTTGGGTGATTGACTAGAATTCAGCCTTGCAGGATATTGACTGCACAGGAGTGGACTGTATGGAAAAAGAGGGAAAAATAATTTGCAAGTACTGTATTTCTGTTTGAGGCATCAAAGTTAAAACTGAAGATGGAGGGCTACGGTGAGATGCCATCCTTGTTCCCAGAACTGGAAGAACTTGGGCAGTATTTTTTAATGCACTAGGTTCTATATGCTTTGAAGGCTTCTCACAATAAGTCCCTCTGTGCAGTTGAGTAACATTTGAGTTGAATGTTTGATGTTGAGGGCGGTCTGAGAGGCAGTTTGGTTAAGAAGTCACTGTGCAGGCCCAGACAGATGTCAGGCAGGTGGTTCAGTGGGAATCCAAGATGTAAGAAGGCTGGCATGGTAACTGTAGCTATGCAAGAAGTCCTCGTGTGAGACAGTGATCTGTATGAGCATGAAGCCAACAGGTTTGTTACCTAGATAGGCTAGGAGAGCTCAGCAAACTAGGAATAAAGTCCAACTGGATGGAATGTGAAAAACAGTAGAAAGGCAGCTTGACACTGTAATGCTTAAACCTTTATGGCTCATTTCTGTCCCATGTCCAACTTCACAGTGAAATAGCAAAGTTCGCAAGGATGGCTGAGAACTTTAGAGGTTAGTGGGGTCCTGTTTCCTTTTCATTTATGATGATGTCTGGATTTCTGAGAGGACTTTGTTTATCAATGCAATGCTAAGATTGATCTGAGGTAAGAAACTTTATAAATCTTTTCCTAACTGAAATGCTGTGATTTCTGTCGAGGAAATGCCTGATACAGTGCTGTGCTCACCTCTCCTCATGTGACAGATGATCCAAGCCCTTCACCATCGTGGTGGCTTTTTTCTGTATTGACTCCAGTAAGTCCATGTTGTTCTTGGGCTGAGGAGCCCATCACTGGATTCAGTAGTGTGAGGTAGAGTGGAAGGATCAGGTCCCATCACCTGCTGCCAGCACTTTCCCTAATGCAGCCCAGGATGTGTATATTTTCTAATTTCCAGAAGAACAGTGATCCTGATCTGCCTGATGCTGCCTGACAGTGCCTGAAATATTTCCTACAGTGAATGCTTTAAAAGCTCTGGTGCTCTTGCTGCTACTCCAGGTGCATACAGCTGCACAAGTCTGTGTACACGTGCTTTTAACTATTAGGTAGAAGTATGGTAATGAAGCAAATGTAGTGAGCTTGTACTGAAAAGTGTGCTAAAAGTAGAAAGCTGGTTATTTATACACAGTAAGGCATGAATGCAGGGCATGTCAGTGTGTAGCAGCTGCATCTTGTCTGTTGTCTTAGGCTCCTCTGTGTGGTAGAGAAGCCAGTGATTTTGATTGTTCACTTTCCCACACCAATTACATGCCAGGGAAACTTCCAGGAAATCAGTGTGGTTACAGGGGCAGGAATCACAGAATAGCAGGTTGCTCTGTTGGCCCCTTAGTCCCCAGGGAAAGCATCCTCCTGGACCTAGTGCTGTCAGCTCTGTTGGACTGTGTGGCTATAGGCAGTCTAATTTCTTAAATTAAATGTAAGCATTTGTACCTAAATGTAAGACCATCTCAGAGGGACAGCAAAGCCAGTTAGGGATTCACCAGAACATAGATAGCAGTCCCACTGCAATAACGAGGACTGATGTCTGAAAGAAAATGACCTTAAGCAGATGTATGGTAAGGCTGCCCTGCTGGGAAACTCTGAACGAGTCCAGTATTTACATGCCAGAGAGATCTTGACTCTGTCAACAGTGTTTTGACACTTATGGTTCAAAACTGGAAGATGCAGCTAACATAATTTACCATCATATGACAAAGAACACTGTTCGTGTTGCTTTGAACTCTGAAAGCCTACAGAACAAAGCAACTTTTGAAAAAAATCAGGCAAGACTCTTCTGTTGTTGCCATCATTAGGATGTGTTTGAATTGGTTTCAGCCTTGCTTCTCAGACTTTACAGGCTTTTACATCTCATCATAGATCTGAAGGGTTTTGAAAGGCTTTGTGTTTTATCAGAACAAAATATACACAGTGGCCATGGGCACATAACAGTATTCAGGTGACACTGAAGAGTAACCTGCTGGTGCTCCTCAGAGTCTATAGAATATTGATCCCCAAGATGACAGGACAGCAGCATTTCCTCACAGTACAAGGGCAGCTACTGGCTTCCTGAGAGGATGCCCACTCAGGGAAAAACAGAGGGGGCAAGCATGTGGTTCGGACCCACCAAATTGTGGTTGAAAGGCTAAATGCAGTTTGGAGATCCATTGTGGGTGTTCTGCAGCCATGAGCACCCGAGAAGACAGATCTTACCCCATAAACAAAGTCAACTGCACGTAAGGGAAAGACATGAAGAAACAGGAAAATGAAGTTGGAGTGAATGAGAGCACAGGATAATAATGAATTTTACAGCAAAGCCAAGTTTTCAGCTCATATTTTGCCTTGATGTCAGAAGGGAGAGGATGGTTTTAAGGGGGGGGCTTGCCAGAGGTAGTGAGAGATTAAAAAGCCAATAAATGGAATGAGGGCAGCTTGAAAAAGTGGGGAAATACTTCAGAAAGAAGCAATAAACTGTGTTGACACTGGTGTTATTGGCAGGGGTAAGGCATGGATCAGAGGTGTACTGTCCAGCCTTCAGGTAAGAGCCTGTCCTGTCCTGAACTGGTGGAAGTGAGGGAGCTGCAGCTGCAGGTCACAGCAGCCAGGATGATGATTCTGAAGGATGATCCTCATAACAGGGATGCGAATGGGTTTAAAGAGGCCAGGGGTGACAAATGTCAAGAGCAGGAAGGGGGAAGTTCCCGGTACCGGAACAAGAGCTAGTACAAAGCAGAAGACAGAGACCTGAAGGTGCAGATACCACCAGGTGCAAAGCTGTAGGGACACAGCGAAGGCAGGCTTGGCCCAGCAGAGGGGCTGTGGCAGAGTTCAGGAGAGTTCACCAGAGACTGGCAGGGTGGAAGGGGAATTCAGCTGCACTCTTGTGGTAGCAATTCCAGTATCACTAATGTGAAAGAGGGGCAGAGGTGCTCAGCATGGCTTAAAGTCAAGAAGCATTATGTTAGTAAAATGGAATTTATGTTAAAGTAAAAATATTAAATCATGAGAGGGGATTTGATCAATGTTTATTAATATCCGAGGGCTGAGTGTCAAGAGGAAAGGGACAGCTTCTCACTAGTGCCCTGTGCTAGGACAAGGGGGAATGCATGTAAGCTGGAGCACGAGAGGTTCCACCTTAACATGAGGAGGAACTTCTTTACTGTCAGGGTCCCAGAGCACTGGAACAGGCTCCCCAGAGAGGTTGTGGAGTCTCCTCTGGAGATTTTCACTACCCGCCTGGCTGCGTTCCTGTGTGTCCTGTGCTGGATTCTATGTCCCTGCTCTGGCAGGGGGGTTGGACTCGAAGATCTCAAAGGTCCCTTCCAACCTCTAAATACCCTGTGATACCTGTGTGATGAAACCTTGCTGTTCCATGGTGTTAGGGCTGCATCAGTTCATCAGCAATACAGATGCAGAACCTCACGGCACCGCTGTGACACTGTGACGTTGTGTTGCTCCTGTTACAAGGGAAAAAGGTGACAGAAAGGAGCTGAGCACCTCAGCTGAGCAGAGCACTTGGAAAATGCATGAATCGTGATGTAGCCTTGTTGACTTCAACAACACTGCTTTTTCTTAAAGTTACGTAGGGACATAAGTGCCTTGCTGAATTGAGAGCCCAAGGGTAGGGATTAGAACTTGTGTTTTCTTGGCTCTCTGCCTGAGCAAAATTGGTTATGCCACACCGATCCTGAAACACAACTTCTGTTTATATTATTTGCAGAGTGCTGTGGGGAAATGAAAGCTGGTAAGGCATAATTTTATTTGTGTGCTTTGAAATTTTATATTATTATGTATTTCTTGTTGAGCTGTAATGAAGCTCTGATTTCCATATTAAAATTAATAAAATGAAAATAACATGAATGCAATATTCCTGCTGAATACACATTGACTAGAGAATGTTTTCATATTATTCCACAGGCGTATTCATTACTGCCTATTTCACTGCGTCTTGAGAAGGCTGCAGGTCCAAAGGAACTTTAATCATTCCCATTTTGCTTACCCAGTTACAACAGAATTCATACACAGCCCACATTTGAATACTACTTTTAAACTGAGCAGTGACAGATAAGTTGTATTGTATAGATGTAGAAGCATTTTTAGAGTGTTGCCAGCCTATAATGGTGTGCTTTTGAAAGCAACAACACCTTCTGGAGAGAAATAATCTGCTGAAGTAGAGCTCATATTTTATAACTAACAATGCTTTGTTTTATCATGGATATTGGGCAGAGAACAAGAACATCACAGCTTTGGTCTGGGTTCAGGCAAGTGTATCAGATTCATTCAGCTGTGCCTGTATTAATTGGACCTCTCAATTTATCAGAGACTGAACAGTGTGCAATAAATAATCAGTGCTCTGGAAGACTCGGTGGACATGAGTTGTGCCTTCAGAAAGGTGGGGGGTTTGAACGTTCTGGTTGTCTATAATCATTGGCTATTCCTGAATGAAGGGCCGTCAGGACTCGGGGATCCTGGGTTGTCCCTTACATCCATGTAACTTGCATTACAGTGGAGCTGCAGTGCATCAGAGAGCTCGCTGCTCAGGGTCCCTCTGCGCAGGAAGCAGAGCAGCAGGAGGAGCTGAGTGTCTGTACAGCACCCGGACTGCACCTCCCCTGTGCCCAGCCCTTGGGTGGTCTCTACTTTTTCCTCATCCCCGCCTCAATGTTCATGGATGTGCCAGAGGGAGGAGTACTTCATTGTAGAAGAGGGACAGAGAGAGGTTGGATTAAATTTTTCTAGGGCCTCTTGCTTGCTGCTAGCCTGCTTTCTTAGGACACACACTTCTGTCACCCCAGGTAACTGTTTTATTTTAGGATGGAGAAGTGATTTGACAGGCCCATAGATAAAAAGCATTCCTCAATCTATCATCACAACAATTGTCCCTGCCACCTTGGTGAAACTTCTACTTCTGGGATGAGGAAATAAGCATCAGATGCACAAAGGAGTTTTGTAAAACCATTTCCCCTTGTCACTCTTGCCCAGCTACCTCCCACTGGATTTATGACTCTAGCAGTGTTATGACAAATGATTCATTGTTTCTCTAAATCTAATTTCAGGGTGCCAAAAGGCTGTCATTTATGTCAACATTTGATTTTGTTTAGTAGCCTTCTGCTACTGGCCGTGAAAAAACCCCAAGCATCAATGGCAAAAATACTTCATTGCAAATATTGAGTATTTTATTAGATGATAGAGCAATCTTCATTGAGAGCTGTTGCCACTGCCACTGACAGCGTGGATTTCTTCGTGTGGCATGTGGTGATGTTTCCTGCTCAAGCTGTTGTGAATGCCATTAAGGAGTAAATGTAGTTGGGAGATGTTATTCCTGCTCTGGTTCCAAGAAAACAGTACACGAACAAAGGAGTTGGTTGTTGTCTGTGTCATAAATACAATTTCCTCACTTTGCAGCTTGTCTATAGCCTTCAAGCTGGTCTTTCATGTCAGGTTTTCTGGAAAGGTAACTATATTTTGGAGTATATTGCCTAAAACAGAGCACCAAATACTTCTACAGAAGTACATGTATATTATTTGTAGTACCAAATAAAATATCATACTGTAATCCTACAAAATAATACCATTTGATGATTTCTGGTGTTTGAGCAGTAGGACAACTTTCTGATGAAGATTCTTCTGTACCTGGTCCATAATCCTTCCAAAAGTATTAAAATTAACTGCGCTTCTAGTCTCTCTACCCTAGGCAGTCTTACTGATCAGAAAACATAGGGCCTCTGTTTGTGTTCCTTCAGCTTTTAGGTGATTGTGCTTTGTGGTCAAAAATATTTTCAGTAATGAAAACTTTACAGGTCTATTCACTTTTTGAACCCAAAATATACATAAATTTTAAATATAAGAACTCAAGAACACCTCAGTAATTTGTTTAGAATAATTAAAGTACATTAAATACTTTTAGGTTCTCACCTTATTTTTAAAAGAAGTGTTTTAATGTTAACTGGGAATGCAATTTAACTAATCAGCTGTACTAAGCTGCACATTTCTTGTGTTGCTTTGGTTTATGGTCTGTGGGAGATCATGCCAAGCAATTGAAACCTTCAGTGGACACCCTCGCTGCTTTTCTGAACTGCCTGCCCGTGTGGGAAAATGCTGTAGCTTTGCAGTGTAACAGTGTGTGGTTTACTACTGATTTATGGTAGAGGGGAAAAAGATTCTTCCTAAAATCATTGCCAGAAATGATCCCATTTCCTTTAGAGTTAAACTTTACCTCACAGTGACCTGCCAGAAGAAAAAGCTACGCACCTGATTTCTTACCCATATCACAGGATAGTGTTCTTGTTTCGCTTGCATGAGAAGCATCTGTTTTGATACTGCAGCCCTAGCAACTCTATGGAGGCCTTTGCCACCACTGACCCTTTCTGTGAAGACTGTTCTGGCTACAGATGATCTTTTTCTTTTCTTTTCTGCAGGCAGAAAATGAGGTAGGATGGATTTCCTTTTGCTCCCTGTTATTTGGGAGGGAGAGGAAATCAGTTCAAGTGCGTTATGCGCCCTATTTGATATTTACTTGAAAGGGAAGACACATGAACAGAGCAGGGACACTGAGATGACACAGAACCAGAAATGTTCCCCTTGCCTCTCTGCACAGCTCTCAAAGCTGCGTCGGTCGGTATGTGAACTATAAAAGGCCATAGCAACCCCATGAGAAAATGTTAGGGTGGTTTTTTCTGCAGTTTGGGTGGGAGCTTTTTGTTCCACTTCCTTTGGCTTTTGAGTTGCACTGGAAGAGGGGTGAAGTGAGTGCTTTTTGATGATGTTGCATGGCGCAGATTAATGCTTTCCTCTTTATCTGAATGTGTTTTGCAGCAAATACAGCACTACAGAGATGTGTGAACACCACAGTGGTGAATTAAATACGTGTTTTGGGGAAGACCTGCTGATTTAAATGCTCTCTAGCAGCCATTTGGGCACCAGAATAAATACACTACATTTATTTTTACAAAAAACCCCACCCCAACAACATGGGAAATCTTTATGGTTTATAATGATAGATTATTGGTAATTATAGATAGGATCATTTTTGTAGATAATTACAGGTGGAATTCACCTCACCCCACTTTAGAGGTCTACCACTGAGCTAATCACCTGGAACTTCTTACAACTGTTGTGGAGAAATGAGCACCTTAAGAAACTATTTCACTCTGCCTATTAGTTTTGGGATGAAAGGGATCATTTTCTAGAGATGCCTGCTTCTCTCCATTGACTGTAGAAGGAGCTGAGGGACTCGCCTGCAGAATACTCATTTTCTGGTTGCCTAAATAAATGCACAGCAACTCCATGCAATGGCAGTACTCTCCAAACTGGGTGTCTCAAGAACAGGGAATCATCCTTCATGTGGCTACCTGGCTTTTTAGTGGTAGGTGTCTTGGGCCTGTTCAGTTTGGAGCATGGCAAGAAAAGCAGGGCCATACATCTCTCTCCATGCTCATTTAGACCCTGCCTCTCTCAGGGAGCTGTGCATCTTTCCTGGCACTGTTAAGGTACAACTCAGCAGCAGGCTCCTGCCACTGGCCTTTCCCAGATTAACTGGAGGCTCCTTTCCCTCTCCTATCATGTGATGCCCTCACCAGCTGGCTGTGAAATTGTGCTGGGTTTCAGTCTTTCCTTCTCCACACCTTTGCATCATCAGTGCATTTAATCAGTGGAGCAGCTTCCAAGGGGAAGGTTAACAGCAGTGCCATCCTCTCTGCCATCATCATGGCACCTTCAGGAGGCTAGGGTGAGACAGGCAGGTGCCCACCTCAGGGATGAGTACTTTGGAGCAGAAACTGGGGAGGTTTGTCATGGGGGGTGATGAGCAAGTGCTGCCTTGCGCAGCCGCTGGATGTGTGAATTTTCCTGCGTAGGTGGAGTTTTAGGCACCTGTAAAACATTCTAACTGTGAAATGAGCCATCTCCAGAGATTGGCTCTTCTCAAAATAAGGAAGGTGGTCTTGGATGGACGTAACTATATTTCCAGTTAACTCCAGCTTTAGGCACTTGGGCTCTGTTTTGCATATGCTTTGTGCTGAGTGCGTTTCTTCATTTGTGAATAAAGTGGCATCAAATAGATGCAAAATCATGGGGCATTTTGACATTCAGAACTTTGTCTTCAAAATCCCTGACTAGGGAGGATCTTTTAAATGTAGCAGAGAGCAGGAGGCATAAATGAAACTGGGCAACTCTGTGTTAATACTCTCCCTACATGACATTCAAGTGCACTCAATTTTGGGCAGATTTTTTTAGTGATCAGTAACTTTTTCAGAATTATGTTCAGCTGTTCATTAAGAACCATGGAAAACTTTGAATCTCTATATGACAGGAGTGTTAAATCTTTCCCATGGCTATAAAATGTTACAGGTCTAGCATTAAGGAATCACAATGTAGTGAAGTTTAATTAGTATTGCATTCTGTGAATGCTCTGAAGCAGGTCGTTAAGCATTATTATGCAGTATGGTTGTTTCACCACTCAGGAGAAAGTTCCTCGGTGCTACCTGGAAATAATGATCTTGAGCCACGTGTAACATTTACAAAGATTCATAAGTCACTTTATAATCAAAGCCTCCTTTATGATGCTATTTAGGAGACTTATTCTAAGTCTCAAGATGCTTAAAATTTAGTGATGCTGCTGTCTGCTTTTCCCCCAGACCACACTGTAAGAAAAAGCACAGGGTACCTGTCTCTGCTCCAGTTTTTACTTCTAGGTGACGGTGGAACATCACTCCACCGTGTTTCCCTGGTGCTCATTTTCTTCCTTTCCATATTAAAATGACACGGGTTGGATTAAGTAGGCTGTGTAGCATGTACAAATCTTTCTAAGACAGACTTGTATTTCCTTTAAAATGTGTGTAGTATGCAATAATTCCTCACTGTTGTACAACAGCGAAATTTTGCTTCTACTCAAAATGGAAAAGTACCTTATTTAATGATAGCCTGCTAGAAAAGCTTTCAGACAATTTCCTTACAGACAGCTGGGTAAAGCCATGTGCTGTGCTACATCTAAATCATGTCTGGTTCAAAATTTGTTTCTTTAGAGCAAACTGCCCAGGTAACAGTAAGTCATCTAACAGCTCTTGAGGCTTTGGTTTGATGCTTTCATTCCAAACTCCATTACCAATTGTGATGCAGATCTTATCTCACTGATCAAAGAAAAAGCTATAGAAACAACAACAACAACAATTTGCTTTTAAAAGCCTCATTTTTTTGCTGATTTTCCCGAAAAGGGAGATTGGATGTGGAGAGAACTGGAGCAGTGTTTCAAAATCCTTATTTTCTCACTCTCAGGGATTATTTGGATGATGCTTTTGGACTTCCATTGAAATGATATTTTTGACTCATACAGGATTTACGTGGGCTTGGTTTTTGGTGTGGTGTTCTGTTTGTTTGTTTGGGGTTTTGTTTGCTTTTGTTAGCATGCATTGAAATAAACTGAAAAAGAATGAAAATGGTACAAATAAGCAGCTGGAAAATCCTGGAGCTATGAAACTGAATGAGATTTTACGACCTTAACTAATAATTACAACATCTGATTTCCAAATAGCACCTACCTTCCTTTCCTCTTGAAAACCCCTCCCTTCCAAGATCATCCTTTAAAACATGAGCCATATAGGTTTATTTTGTCATTAGTTTTCTGTAGCTCCTGTAAAGAGAACCTGTCCTGACTTTGTTTAAAAGTGTGACCCCTGGAAGAGAAGATTCCAATTGAAGCTGTTCCCTGTACCATGCCATCTGTCTGTTTCACAGACTGTGCCCCATAGTGACACTGGAATATTGGGAATTGGACAGACTGGTTACGATGGCTACCAGTAATAAATCTCTAACAGCAGAGCTGATGGGACACATCTGTAAGTGTCACGAAACCAGAAAACTGGTAGGAAAAGCAAGATTTCTTAACTCTCTAGGTAGGTGGGTGCAATTTTTTGGAATGGTTGGGGTTTTTTATATAGATATTTTTTACATTGAAGTAAGTTGCTTTCAGAGTTGAAGCCATATAGGACTTCTTGAATACAAAAGAAGCTGCCATATAATAGGCATCTTTGACATGGGCCAACCATGCAGTTTATGCTGTGGGTGGCTTTTAAGGAAATCACATTCACCAGTCTGCATTAGAAAGAACTTAAGACTACAGTGTCCGTTTCTGTGCGTTTACAGATGATAGTGGTAATACATATGCTTGACAGATGAACAGTTAGGAAACATGAGGGGACTTTATTGATAGAAATAAGCCCCAATTGCAGTAGCATTATCTGCATACTCCCAGTTTTTGCTGTTCTTGAGGACGAGGCAGTTGCTAAGCAATCTCAGAGCTGGACAGGCAGATTCAGAAGCTGTTAGCTTTGCTTGACGTGAGAAGTCCCCAGTTCAGTCTGCGTGTCCACTGCAAGGAACGGAGAAGCAGTGAACCACCCAGAGCTGTATCGGGTAGAAATCTGAAGAGACCTTTGAATGTCTTGAGTTCCCTGGGTGGCACAACCTTTCCAGGTAATGACAAGATGTTCCAGAAACATCTGATTGCTTTCGGTTGCTCAAGGTGTGGTATGGAGCAGGTCTTTGTTGGACACATCGCCATTTCTCTGTCTGTTATTAAAGGTCATCTGCTAGTTCTCAGTTTTGTCCAGTAGATGCAGGCCCCTCTACAGATCATTTCTTCCAAATGGAAGATGAAAGGTTTTGTGAGTTGCATAATTCACATTGGTGCTATATGTAGACCCTCTGACCTTGCCCCTCACCAAGGTACACATTTACAGCCCCTGCACAACAAACTCAAACAAGGTAAGCCTGTAAAGCATTGACAGCCCGTGTGGTATTTTGTCCAGCAATGCTATGTAATACATTTAGGTTTTGGAATCTATGGCTGGAAAAAGAGCTTCTGAAGCACAGTTTGTTCTAGTGGTTTGAAGATATGAGAGAGGGGGGCAAAAATTACTTCCAGTAAAGCCAGAATAGTCCTGGCTTTCTCATGAGCTCACTAGGAAAATGAAGCCTGAAAAGCCAAATATACTTAGATGATGAAAAAATTAGCTCCAAAAAGAAACAAATTTGCTCCCAAAATTTTTGGAGTACACCAATGCAAAACAAGTAAGCACAAAAATAAAAAGTGTTACACAGAGGAAGCTGGAGCAAAAGTGAAGCATCCTGAATATGGTGTCAGAGTCAGGATTTCTGGAAAACACAGATAAAACTTACTGGTGATATATAAAAGAATAAAAAAGCACTGGTCACAGTGGGCACAGAGGGAGTGAGAAAAAAAGATGATTCATTGAAAAACTTGGACAATGAAAACTCTGACTTTTGATATACAGAAGTGAACACACAGTTCAGGCTGAGTCTCATTTTAAAGGAGAGTATAAAAGGGTGGCATAAGCAGGTGAAGAGAATAGAAATACCAAAGGAACAAAATGAGAAATAACTAGCAAGAAGCATCAAGAATGTACCAGTAGTGATAGAGAGACATCAAGAAAATAATTGGTCTGCTGTGCAGCAGAAAGAGAAAGCTATTGATCGACAAAGCCAAGGTGTCCAAAGTGTTACAGAGCTTTTCTGTTTATCCTTGTTGAAAGTGTCAGTTCTGATGAGACAGAACCAAACAGTGGGAACCCGGAGCTCTTAGTCTGGTTACACTCCCCTGTGGTTGCAGGCACAGTGGTGAGATTTTTGTGCCACTCACAGAAATCTAAATGATGTAATAACTTTCTAGTGCTGTAGGACGTCTGGCACACAGCACTCTCGGTGAGATGTTTACAGGAACCTGCATGCCCTGAATTTGTCAATATTTTATGTTAAGGAGGACTTTGGAAAACTGAAGCAGCAGCCTCTGTTTTGCTCAGCTAGTTTCTTATTTCAGGTATCAGGAAGATGAGTATTTCTGAGAGCCAAGTTAACCTGTGCTTACCTGGACAGGCTGTATCATTGCCATACAGCCTTTATGGCATTAGCTGGACTGCCCGATGTTTTAGTGCTGTCAGTCTGGTATCTATTTGATATGCAGTTTTGTATTAAGCCCAGACACTCAGACTCTCTCCGTTGTAGAACAGGAAGGAAAAAAAAATTCCACAGCAGTTTAATTCCATCAGCTTTCCCAATCAGTTCAGGCAATTAGTTCTGAAGACTTTTGCTGAAGTTTACATAAACCACATCCTTTCTTCTGATCCATTTTATCAGTGGCAGATTATTTCTTGCATTGTGCTGCTGAAGGTGAGGAACAGAAGGGGAGGGTGTGCTCAGGCTGCAGCAGGTGCTGAGAGCAGCTCCGAGAAGAGCGAGCTCCCAGTTTCCTTCACTGCTCTCGGCAGAGCTGGTCTAATGGGAATGAGAGATTAGCTGATCCCTGCTAGTGAAAGCATATCATCCAGAGAGAGAATGCTCTGAAAATGGATGGTGGTTCCATTTTTAGGTCTGGAACTGGTAGACGAGGAGAAAACTAATCAGAAAAAGGAGGTGGACCAAACACTCTGGACATGTTTGGATGGGCAAAGTAGTTGAGAGAATAAGAACAGAGTTTGTTTACATGCACTTGCTTAGCTTCCATGACTGAATTTTGCATGATTGTAGGATACATAGTCAGTAATAGTGCTCACAGCCTGGTTCTCACTGCTTTCTACCACTGCTTGAAGTACCAGAGGCTGCTCTGTTTGGGCAAACCTTAGGATCCAAACCCAGGACTTCAAATGATCTAGGTGCTTTTCCATGTATGGACCAAAGTCACGTTAGAGAGCACTTCTTGGAATTAATAATATGAGTAGTAACTATTGAGACTGTTGGATGGAATTATTTTAGTATCATACATCTCCTACTTGAGGATGGAGTCAAAGTAATCCCCCTGTAAGGTAGACCAAATTGCCTCACTGGTTTTCAAAGTGTCTAACAAACTTAGTGGTGCAGTGAGAAGCATTGGTTAGGCTGAAAGTTCCCTTATGTGTGGCTTTAATCAAAGGATTTGCTTTTTTTTTAACTCATCATAGAATCATAAAATGGTTTGAAGTGGAAGGGACCTTTAAAGGTCATCTAGTCCAACCCCACTGCAGTGAGCAGTGACATCTTCTCCTAGATCAAGTTGCTCAGAGGCTCATCCAAACTGGCCTTGAAGGTTTCCAAGTAGGGGGTGTCTACCACCTCTCTGGGCGCCCTGTATCACTGGTTTGCTACCCTTGTTGTAAAAAATGTCTTCCTTATATCTAGTATAAATCTACCCTCTTTTAGTTCAAAGCTGTTACTCCATGTCCTGTTAAAATATTGTCCCCAACTTTCTTGTAGGCCTTTAGTACTGAAAGTCTGCAGTAAGGTCTTCCTGGAGCCTTCTCTTCTTCAGACTGAACAACCCCTGTATAAAATATTTATTTTATTATCTGTCAGTGCATTTAGAGTAGCTGCAAGTGTTCTAAAGTGAAATTAATTGTCTCTGATACTCCCACTTAAATGTCTCAATATAAACCAGCATAATTGTTTTCAGTTGCTTTTCTCCTTAGCTAATTATGACCAGAAAAAAAATATAGCTTGCAAAATACAAGGTAATTCTCAGTATTGGTTGAGTTTAGGTTTATTTTTGCTTCACTGATTTATTTTTTTGACTACTGCCTTGATGTTGCAGTACCTCTGTACACCTGAATGTGGATTTCTGAGGTAAGGGGAGGAAGAGGAAATGCAGCCATGAATGGGAAATGCAGGAGCTGTGTGTGCTCCACTGCCTGTGCAACCCTGACAGTGCTATCAAATCCTGGTGTACATGAGAACACCATCCATCTGATGGTGAGAGGGGGAGTAAGTTCTCCTTTATCTTTCCTGGGAATTTCATTCTAGACTGATGCAAAAGCACCAATCCTGCTTCACACAGGAGTGGATTCAAAATCAGACCTTGTGCTGTAGCACCTGCAGAAGGGAGATCCTGTGGTTACACCTAGGAGTTGGGAGACTTGGGTTCACCTTTCTGTTTTTCCCAGCATCTGACGTGATCTTGTTAGATTTCTTCGTGCCAGAGTCCCAGAAGCTATGCAGGCAAAGACCCCTGGGTTTCAGCAGTTTTGTTGATAGTGAGCTTTTGTGCTAGAGGTCTGCAAAAATGGGGATAACCTGCTCTGGCTCGTGGGCATGAAATGGATGAAAGTGATGCAGTCTAGTGCTACAGAAAATATAAATAAAGGAGATGGGTTAAAAATACATAGCTAAAATACATAAACTACATAGCTAAAATCTCCTGCCTTTCTCTTAAACTGCTCGTCCTCTTTAGAAATGCTTTGGTGGAATGATTTTATTTTAAGGAATTTTGAATATGTTTCTGGAGAAACATGGCAGAGCTGCATTGTTGAAAATGATTGACTTGTCTTCTGTTTTCCTACCTCACCTATGACTCATGGAAATCAGCCTCCACAAGTAGGACAGTTGTAGGTCTGTTTATAGGTCTGTTCATTCGGCGCCAGACGCACGGGGGTCGCCCCACCACAACCGCGCGAGCCTCAGGCAGTCTGGTGCAGCTTTTATAAACATCTCATAGTCAGTAGGTTTTGCAGTAAGCCTATGCATGTGCATCATCTGTCCCCACTTCACATGCAGATGAGGTCTCCTCCCCTTTGAGCAGGCGCAGTATTTTCTGGTGCTGGTCGCCAGGGGTCTTGAGGATGAAGTAAGATGTCTTCCTCACAGCTGAACTTTTGACCCCGGGCTCTTCCACATGCCCTGTAGTCTGTGGGCCATCATCCAAACCTTCAGTACTAGTTCAGACTGTACCTGGGAGGCTGCAGGAACACTTGACTAAACCTATGCAATGGGTCCTCATTCTACCAGAGATGTTGTAACCATTTATTATCTTCTCTGTTTGACAAGCTTAGCCAAACACCAGCCTCCACATCAGCCCAAGCCAGCAACATATAAGCAGGATACAAGTCCCTGTATCACCCAGCATCACCTGAAGGAGCTCAGTGCCCTCTGTCATGCTTGTGCTTGATTACTTGCTAGCCTGCATTTGCTCTTCTGATACTTCAGTACAGGTGTTGCTACAGGCTAGGTATGTCTTGACATGAACACACATGGCAATTATATTTTTCTGCTAACAGTTTTGGAATTTCAGACTTGCAGAAGTTTTAAGTGCTCCAATGTAATACAGTTTAAATTACAGTTGAGGCAGATTTGCCTGATTTTAATTGCTGGTACATTTGACCATCACAACATTTTGAAAGGAGGCAAAAGCTGTATGTATAGATGCAACTCTAAAAAGCCCAAGGTTTTGGGTTGGTGTTTGTATGAAAAAGAAATTTAAGAGTTTTCTGACAAATCAAAAGTTGGAAGTGATGTAAACTGTTTCTTCTTTTTTTAATCCTGGATTCTTCCTATTCCCATCTTCTCTATTTTTTATTTTACTAAAGAAATGAGCTAAAATTTCAGTCTGTATTACTGACCTAAGCAGCTTTTCAGCACAGGTCCCATTTCCCATTGAAGTAATAGGATTTTCCCATTCATGTCATGGGCTGCATCTCATCTCTTGAACTACCTGAAATTCTAGCACCTCTTAAAATTTTGAGTAAGACCTTGTCAGCTACAGGGTATGGAATGTCAGGGTCCATTTGGAGAAAACAAGTAGAGAGAGATTTAAAGCTTCTAGACTGGGATTTGAAATAGTAAGAACAGATTATCTATTTTTAGTTTAACTTCATGTCTCTAAGTGTTATGATGTGATAGCAGGTGAAAGCAGCAATCTTGAATTTGCAGTAGCAGCAGAACAGTTCAGCCAGAGCAAATAGCAGTTTATGTCCAAGTGATTTCTGGGCATCAGTGAAGGCAGGAGGAGGATATTTTCCAGAAAACACACAACTAGGTGCTGACAATACCAGCTTGAAAAGTCTCTGCTGTGCCTCAAAGGACTGTAGCTCCAGTACACCTTGCTTTCATGATTTCCCATAGGTTGAGTTCCCAGTTAGGAGGTAATAATCTGATACATCATGTATTTTATTTTTGAGACCAGAGCCATAAATCATAGAATTATAGGATGGTGAAGAAAGGGGAGGCTGAACTGGTTACGGCTGTTTTACTGGAGCATGACCTGACAGCTGGTTTGTAAAGCAATAGGAGTTAACTGTTGAAAGAGAGTTTTCCATCTCCCATGTTGCCATTTGATTATGATTTGGCTGGACAGTCTGTATTTCTTAAAAGCCTTAGAGTTACTGGGCATTTGACTCTCTCATTTGAGTCAGCATTTTTACACTGTGGTCAAGGCTTCCTTTTATTACTCCTTTTATTATTTATGAAATGGCACCAGCAATCCAACTGTTGTCATCCTTGTCTGAGGCTGGTGTTTCAGCCAGGCCCTGGTTAACCTGGGGGCTGTGACATGCAGTGCTCTATGACTGGGTTGTGTCAGGATCTTCCTCAGGATGGCATTTTTCAAATTTTAACTGTCTGAGAGAATCGGAGAAACTTTGAAGCTTCTACTCTGATCCAGTAAGTTTGAGACTATATTTTGGGTGTGTAACAATTTATACCTTTGTGTTTTAAAATACTGCTACGAGAGCTATAAATACTTGTTCCTTTCTGCTTTTATTCAACACTTGGCAAAAAGCTTATCCTTTTCCAGCAGACACATCAATTCAGCTTGTGTATTGACAGTGGAGGAGGATTAACAGTTAACACTGAACCTCAGACAAAGTCTTCCCTTGTGGGCATCTTAGTGCAGTGAATCTCCCTACCCTGAGGTAATTAAAACTTAGGTGTTAGGTGTAATTTCTCCCTCCTTTTGCTGTCCTCCATAACTTCTGTAGTGCTGTCCTGTCTCTTACTAGCTTCTCAATGGGAACTGCATTTTGAGTTTCACTGGGGTGGGTGCAGGCCTTTGCTCACCCTTTATCAGGCCTGTTAGTGACGAGGGAAAAAGAAGCCCTTAACAAACCTTGCAGACCATCTGATGCTGCTCCACACTGTGGTCTGCTCCTGCTGGAGCCAGCCAGTGATTGTGTAGAAAGGATTAGCCAGAAGAACAGAGATGCAGCAGTTGATATGGTACTCAGGAATAACTGGGCATAGATCTACCTCCTTCCTTAGGGGCAGAGAGTGAAAGGTGGAAAGCTTACTCAAGATGTTGGTATAGTGAACTTAGAGTTGGCATGGCAGGAGTCTGTGTGAAGTTGGCTGAGAAACTAAGGACCCTATTTTTTATGAAAGGACATGAAAATAACACACATTTGGTGCCTGCAGAATTACTTTTGAGAGAAGTGGTTGATCTTGATGTACCCATAAAAGAAGTAAACAGTGGCAGGGACGTATGGGAGAAGAATGAATTGGCCTGCACTGAGTTTTTTAAATTGTCATCCATCCTTCCACTTGAGCTGGAGAGGAGAGAAATGCCACAGACCTGCTTGAATTTTTTTTTTCAATTTAATTTGCTCCACTTGCCTTCAGACCATGTTTAGCATTTGTCTTAACAATCCAGGCAAAATCTGTTTTTACTTAAGGGAACAAGTAGCAATTCAATTTTGATCGTAGCATTTATCTGAGGATTACATCCCACCATAAGATAACAAATACAGTTAGAAATATTTGAAGGCTGTAAAATACACAAGCTGTCGTGTGTATTTTGGATACTTCTCAGGGAAAAAGAGAATACTTAGTTCTGGAGACTACTTCATGGCTACAATAATACTTTCATACTTTGAAGAGATGTTATGGAACATAAATACTTAAAAGATTATTATGATGCCTAAATATTTTACAGTGTAGAGCATATTCATACCTAAGTCTCCTAATGGATATGAGTTTTATACCACTGTGTCTTGATCTACACTCAAGAGCAAAAGCTGAAACTACCTGATAGTACCAAAAGGACCACTGTGAATGTTCCTATATCAAAAAGGGGGAAAAAAAGATATCAGACTGCACCTTGCTAAACAAAGGAGCAAGGTCTGGGTTTTTCTTTAGGTATATTTGTTATTGCTGAAAAGAAACTGCCAATGTTTGCCAGCAGAAACCGGAGGCTTTAGTGTGGAACAGTGTCATTTATGCTGCTCCTTTGTTTCTGTACCCTTCTCTGCTCTCAGTACTCTCTGCTTAGCTGCTGCCCTGTCTTGAACTTACTCATTGTCAAAAATAAGCAGAACTGGTGTATTAGAGGTGGCTGAGTAAAATGAACTATGTTGTGACAAGTTCTGGTAATACTTGTCAAATGCAATAGCTAGTCAAATACTATTTGGAAAATATATGATCTGATGGCTGCTAATGACATACCAGTGGATTAATATATTCAAGACATTTTTTAGTGTTCATTCAACAGTAATTTAGTTTTTGAAATCATTAAAAGAAATACTTGATATTCTGTGCCTAAAGTTCTAGTCCTTACACTCCTCCTGAGCTGTTACAGGAACTCACACTTAGGAAATGAGGCTTCAAATACCCCCAGGCTGAAGAGACTCTGGAAGCCAAACTTCCCGTGTTCTGGAGGGACTGTTGCCCCTTTGACCTATTTTTAGGTTGGGTTAGGTTGGTTTTGTTTCTTTGTTTTTTGCTTTGTTTGATTTGGGTTGGTTTGGTTGGTTTGTTTTGGGGTCTTTTGTTTGGGGGTGGGAATGGTTCTGTGCAATGACCTTCTCAGCTGACATGGGAGAGGATATGCCCTATGTTGCCATAAGTAAAACAGTGGCACTAAATGCTGCTGCTCTTCTTCATTAGAGTTGTGCCTGATGCCTGATAAAATGATAATGTTGATATTATAAAGTTAATTTGAAATGCACTCAGCCTGTCTTTAGGTGTAAGCTGCCTTGAAAAGCTTGTTCTGCATGGCTGTGCTTCTCTCTGGCTGTGTCCAGGAGCATATCTTTACATGTCTAAGGCTGCTGACTCTCCAAAGCAACCACCCAATTTCTGCAGATCTTGCTGGTGCTTCAGTACCACTGAGATCCATCTCAGGGTTGAATCTTGTCTTCTAAATGAATCCTTAGTGCCTCATATTTTTAAATGTTAATGGATCATTGGGACTCTGATCTGCAACTTACTGGATGATTCAGCAGCTGTGTGGCAAAAAACATGTTTCTTCTGCAAGAGGTTAGGTGATTTCTTCTCATTTCACCTTCTCTGGTTCATGTCCAATGTAGTCCTCTTGTATATATTGAAACAAATATTTTGTATATAATTGAAACAAAGCAAACTATTGGTGCAGTATTAGGTTGTGAGGATGGAAAACATGCTTTATATATTAAAATAATCTGTAGATTTTTTAATCATAAAATGTGTGTGTTTGAAACCTTTCTTCAGACTTGAGTGCTATATGGGTTAGAGCAAGACAGAAGGACAAATACCTCACAATTCCTGACTATCACAACTTGCAGCACTTTGGTTCTTGCAATAAAAGTTGTTTCATAAATGTGGGCACCAAAGCCCTGGACTTCCAAGGAGTTGAAACTGTTTGGTAGGGTCCAGTCTTGACTGAATGATAACTTGAACAACTGAAATGCTCTTCTCATAAACTGAAACCTCTTCCCTTTGCACCATTCCTAATAAATAAGTCTTGTACATTGCTGCAGTCCTGGAAAGAACAATCTAGTACTGTACAGAAGGCTTGTGGCTTGCAGATAGAATCCCCATCTTTTTTCCTCCTCAGTGTAAGCAACTATTTTCCCTTGACGTTCATTAAGTTTTGCTATTCAGTGCAAGAAAGAACATAAATGATGCATGTTTATTTGCAGAGATTGAAAGCAAAGTAGATTATCTGTAAAGGGGTTAAGAAAGCTCTTCTCAGTTCAGGCTCCTCGGAGAGGTGCCCCTATTGAGGAGTCAACCTTAAGGGGTCTTTTTAGTCAATGAAAAGAAGAAAAGGGCATCCTCAGAGGAAGATTCTTTCCAGCACAAAGTGATTGTGTTCACAGGCTAGGCAGCCTCGTAGATGCTTACAGTGGAGTGGAGAGGAAGGAAGGCGCCGTGAGTCGAGCTAGGAAATACCCTGTCCTTACACTGCGTTGGCTACGTAAGCTTCCAGAAACAGAACTATGAGGAGGACACTGGTTGGGAAGCTTTCCCGCTCAGCTAGTGTGAGCTGTGTCAGTGGCCCATCAGCTGATGGACACCGGGGGAAGAAGGATCAATTCGTACTTGCCTTGATTTTCTGTGCTCTTTGCTCCATGTGTTCCTGGGCTATCCCCACGTTAGCTCATGAGTTGGGCCTGTCCCCTGCCTCCCAGTGGTCATTCTTATATAGGTAAATGTTTGCACTTCATCTGATGTAGATATTTAAGTTGAGGAGGATTCTCAGGTGACAGATTCTGAGGAAGAATCCTCAAAGTCTCAGCCTTCAGATAATCAAGACACTTCTGTCACAAACACCACTAGAACTATCCATACACTACAAAGTATGACAGTAAGCTGGTTTTATTGGTAGTCATAAAGATAAACTTAATAGTGTCTTTGAATTAGATGCAATTTTTACTATCATTAATTAAACAAGGGGTAGTTGTGACATTACAAAACTGTAAATATGTAGTGGAGAGATTTACTTTTGAAAAGATTAAACTTTAGTCTTGTTATATGTGCTTTGCATAGCAAGATGCTAAGAAGTTCTCAGAAATACAACAGATATTTTACCAAGCACCATAATTTATTTTCATTTGTTAGTCCTACATTTAGATTTTCCCATGTATTTCCAGTATTTGCCTCATGCTCAGCCCTGTGAGATCTGTTCTGACCTAACATGCAGGGTTAAGGTAGAATTTCTTCTCAACAGGCTTTCTTTCTGCTCTGGACTTCAGAAGGACCAGAGTGAAGTACCTTTGCACCCTGGCTGTTGTCATTAAGGTGGTATTCAGGACTGAACTTTGAATTGACTACAGATTTGATGTGATCTCAGGAACATGGTCAAATCTGTCAGGCTACTCAGTCCCTTTGTCACTTGTGGAGAATTGTTCTGTGTCACTGCCCTGTCTTTAGCCTGGCAAAGCTGAAGACAAAATGCCCCATAGTTTTTACCCACTTTCTGAGGCTCGTGACAGCTTCCCCCAAAAGAAAATGCACCTCCTCTAAGTTAGATCAGGTGTTAGGATGGAGGAGTTCTGGTACAAGCCCGTGACTGGGATACATATGCTTCCAGTAAGGGTCCCTAGACCATGTATGCTGAAAGGCAGCAAATTCTGGGCTTCCGCAGCGCTGCAGCTTTTTCTCATCCCCAAGGTTGCCACACATGATGTACCACTAACTGGCAGGTGAAATGCCAGGGGCAATGCAGGCTTTTGGTGCTGGAGAGAAGTGACAATACTGCATGTGGAGTGCAAGGGCTCCCAGGCCTGCAAAGAGATGGCAGGAGGGAATGTGAAGCTGAGCCAAGGGGGTGAATATCACACACAGTGTGGCACTTGGCAGGTCTGCTGGATGGGGTCAAAGGACCTCTTGTGGAGATGCCAGAGACCCCTTACACAGACCTGTTACATTGTCTTTGTGTTTTGCATTCCTGTTTTTCTACAAACTGAGACAGCTTTAGCAAACATCTAGAAAAATTAATGGAAACTTGGAAAGGGTTGACTTCACAGAGTTTTTCCTTATGGGACAGCCCTGTGAAAGTAACACAAGTGAAACATATAAAGGACCTGTATTTAGTCTACAAACACGCTGTCCATACAGATGATTGGAATAAACCCTGTCTGGCTGAAGAGGGAACAAAGGCATAATGCAGTTTTAGACAAACATCTTTATTTTCCTAAACGCCTCTCCTGAAAAATAGACCTGCTTTGTTGTTTGTAAAGGCATTCTGCAGAAAATTGTATAAAATAGAAGGGAAAGTGATGCTAGTGGGCTTTAAAGGGAGAAAGCGAGGATGTGCCAAGCGAGTGAGAATAAAGCTCTCATTGATTAGGAATTTGTGAAGGTCGCCGCCATCTAGTGATGAGATGTTGAAGATGTTGCTTGGAGCCAAACAGTACTGGAACACCAAGGGCCTTTTCCAGCTGTGTGTATTCTCTCAGCACACGAGGTACATCCTGAACCAGTGTTTTTTCTGTGTGCGCCTTGTGGGCACGTAAGGTAACTGGGAACAGAAGAGACTTGCTGAGACTCGGTGTATTTGTTCCTGCGAGCTGCTCTTGCATTGCAGTCCTGGAGCAGGGCACTCACATACCTGGCAGCGTTTGAGTGCAGTTAAGCAACTTAACTATGAATGAAATTCCAACTGTCAGGGCAATGTCAATTATTCATGAACACAAGATGGGCAGCATACATCCTCTTTTATGGACTGCTCTCCCATGAAGCACTTGGGCAATGCTAGAATTTTAGTTTAAGGAATTTGAAAATGCACCTAAATGTACCAACTTCTCGTTCCTGACTTAGCATGTTATTTGAGCACTGTGTATCATTAGGGCTGTGAATAGCCCTCGAGTGTTTTAAGCTAGGGTTAGAACTTCCACAGAACTAATTGCTGTCGGATGAACACAAGGCAAGTACAGCATGCAACCCATTTGGGAAACTTGTGTCAAGATTTGCATGATTTAGAAACTCGGAACCTGCACACACAAAGTCTGCAGCTGGTCAGTAACTACAAGGGTAACTTCTGCAGGTTTGCTGTGGTTTTTTTAGTAGACATGCTTTCTTGGGTGCTGCCTGTGCCTGTGTGATTGCTTCTGAATGCCTGTACTGTGTGAAGAGCAAAGGGTATGATGGAGAAGGAAACACTGCAGTCAGTGAAGACAAGCTTTTGAGTAACTGCTGGTTATCGAATCGTTGTTCAAATAAGAGAGTCCAAGTATCTACAGTGTGTAGTAGTTCAGAGAAAGTTCCAGTATTGACAAGTTCAGCCAGGCATCAAGATGACTGAAACTTCAGGGGCCTGCAAGCACCCCCCACAGTTCCCTGTCCAGCTGAACCATTATGCCCTTCTGAAGCACTAAACCCAAAACCCCAGCCCTGGCTTCGCAATTCCTTCCTGATAAACTCACATTTTAGACATTCTCTGCAGAGATCCACAGCTTCCCTCTTCCTGCCCATCCTGAGGGGTGCCTGAGGTGCTAAGCTGGTCTGGTAGGTGCTCCTGCAGTCTGTGATGTCAGTGGGGGAGTGCTGAGGAGGCAGAGAGGCGCCACAGGGTTGTACTCTTCAGCTGGTAGTTGCTCAGAGGAGCTGAAGTAAAAGGCAGCAGTACCTTTTCACCATGGCCCTCCTGAAACAAGTGGCTGCACTTCTGCCACGTAACCCAGGCTGCTCTGTGCTTGTGTCCTGGGTCCCAGTATGCGTGTTGGATCCTGGAGAAGCCACCGATTCCTTAACAAATGCTTTTCAGAGGAGTCTGTGGGGATGGGGCCAGGTAGCATTTTGGATCCCAAGCCCTGAACCAATTTAGATGAAGAGGCCCACTGCTAAGTGTCTGTGGAGCAACTCCTTAGCAAAACTGTAGTTCTCGTGAAGCTTGCGACGCTTACTCCAGTGTGCGTACAATCTTCCAAACCCTCCGAGATGCAGGCACTGGGAATGTCCTGCTAGGACAGAACCACAAGAATCGAGCCTTCTGGCCCCAAATGTCTGTTACTGTTTCTAGGCCACGGCATTATGAAAAAGGGGCAGCTTGTACCTCTGAAATTTGCTTCCTTTACAAAGCTGATTGCCACCTACCAGCCAAAATCTAATGACCTTTCTGGGGAAGGAGCATAATCAAAAGTGTCATCAAGATACTTAATGTGATTCATTATCTCAGCACGCATCCCTTCAACAGCAGGGGTATGAAGGAAGAGAGCATCATCATAACAATGACCTTGACCAATCCACTAGACTTCTGATTTCCCTGAATGAAATCGAGCCAGCAGTACGCGCTACAGCACTCAGACTCAGTCTGTTTTGTACCACTAGCCCAGTTCATTATCACTGACTCGCAGTTCTGAAGGGCCTGTTGCCCAATCATCTAGTTAAAATATTACACCAGGGATAAGGCTGAGTGGTACTAAGTCAGTGAGAGGCTTGAGTCTGATGCAGGGAGTAGTCCCTTGAAGATGCTTTTATGGAAGCAGATCTCTGGATTTGTGTTCTGCTGGACATCAGATAGGGAGATTGTCTTTTTACTGAGCAGTAGCAAAAGGAACCAATCCATCCTGCAGAAGGACTGATACCACTGTCCTCCCACCAGTAACAGCAGTCTGGTAAGATGAACAAATATCAAATTGCAGCCAGGGAAATTGTTTAAGCTTGCTGTTTTATGAGTCATGCTTGTGACCTGGATGACCAAAGTGAAAGGCACTCAATTTCTTTATATCTGTGGGAAAGTACAAGGACATTTTAAGTCTCTAGCTACTGCCTAGCAGGTAACTTTGTATTCACAGTGCCTTCTGGGTCTGGCACTATTCAGTATTTTCAGTGATGATGGAAATGGTGCTGTAGTGTCTGCAGGCAGTATCAAGCTGGAAAGAGTGCTCGGAATATGGAAGGACAAGGTGGGAATTCACAGAATGGTAGGGGTTGGAAGGGACCTCTGGAGATCATCCAAACCCACTTCCAAAGCAGGTTCACCTAGGGTAGGTCACACAGGAATGTGTCCAGGCAGGTTTTGAAAGTCTCTGGAGAAGGAGACTCCACAACCTCTCTGAGCACCCTGTTCCATGCTCCCTGAGCCTCAAAGTAAAGCATTTTTTCCTCATGTTGAGGTGGAACTTCCTGTGTTCCAGTTTGTGACTGTTGCCCCTTGTGCCATCACTGGGCAGCATTGAGGAGAGACTGGCCCTATCCTCTTGACATCCATCCTTCAGATATTTGTAAACATTGATAAGATGCCCTCTTAGCCTTCTCTTTTAAATGCTAAACAGCCCCAGGTTTCTCAGTCTTTCCTTGTAAGAGAGAGATTCCAGTCCCTTAATCATCTTTGTAGCTGTCTGTTGGACCTTCTCCAGTAGTTCCCCATTTCTCTTGAAGTGTGGAGCCCAGAACTGGGCACAGTACTCCAGATGTGACCTCATCAGAGCAGAATAGAGGGGAAGGAGAACCACCCTCTTGTCCTGCTGGTCACACTTTTCTTACTGTATCCCAGAATTCAGAATTATATTAATGAACTGAAGAATGCTCTGGGGAAAAAAAAAGAAACCGTGGAAAGGATGAACTTCGGTGGCAGCAAATACAGCATACAAGAGGAAGGCAGGGATTAAGAAAAAAAGGTAAAGCCTCACATTTGGCAACAACAGGCTAGGTAAGGACAAGAAGCAGGGTAAAAAGGACTAGGAGATAATGCTGATTCTGGTGGATCATGGCACAGAGAAGTAGTGGAAAGAGAAAGTGATGGGAATTCTTTGTAAGCCATGGGGTAGTGTGTTTGCTCTGCTTGGCACCAGGAGGCTTTTGCTGCAGTGCTTAGTGTAGTACTAAGGAGGCATCACAGCTTGAGAAGTTCAGTGAAATCCCACGAGACTGGTAATGATAGAACAAAGCTTTATGACTCAGTACTGAAGAGCTTGGAATTACTCAATCCACAACAAGCTGAAAGGTGATCTAGTCTTCAAATAGATGAGAAAAGTTAAAAACAAAATAGAAGATAACTATTTTTCTACCTACTCTATGGACAGGATACGAGACTGAGAATTTAAACAGCATCAAATTCTACGTTAGACAAACCCCATAGCAAATACAGACCCATGCTGACAGATGTGACTGTGCAGACAAAAGGTAAGAGTGTCGAGGTTTGAAGAGACCAGACTATATTTGTCAGGAATGCTGTGGGGATATCTGATCTTAAAGGGCTGAGGGAAAGTGGAAAAAAAAACCACAACCACCCACCAAAAAAAAACAACAAACCAACTACCTCCTTTAAATTTCTCCCATTCTTATTTTCCCTCATGAAAATGTGACCTCCTCAGGTAGGAGCATGTATTTCACTTTCCCTGTAAACTCAGCAGCTCCTTGAGAGCAGACCATTGTTTCAAGATTTTGAGCTGGAGGAGAATACAAAGACTTGACAATCACCTCTTTATGTATTTATAGCCTTCCAAATGATTCACACTTACAAATTTAGCAGCTTTCACTGATGATCATGATCAGAGAATGAGTCATGTTAGGGCATTCCTGTCACATGGGAGGATGACATGCCTTCCAGGCGTGTAACACAACGCACATTCCTGGCCATTGCTACTTGCACTATAACTCTAGGCCTTAGCTCATAGCAGTCATTATGAAGCTGGTAGAAAGTGACACTTTTATACATTAGAAACAGAATTTTAAAGAGTGATCTTTCATATAGATGGGGTTTTTTCCACACCAAAGCTCCCAAATCTGCCATTTGATATTTTCTTTATGTAGTTTGCATTGTGTTTGAATTTGGGACTTTGAATCTTTTAATGCCCTCACTAAGCAACAACCCATCTTCTGTACTGTACTGTAGCTTACAGAATAAAGAAAGAACACAAAGCAGTCATCATGTTGGATTTATTAGTGAAGTGGGTTTAGATAGAAGGGTCTCCTGTCCCAGCCCTGTCTCCAGCCAGGGCTGTGGAGACTTCTCTGGTAGTGTTGTGACACAGGGGTTTGAGCTCCCTCTGCCTGAGGGAGCCATTGAACTGAGGCATCCTGCTTCTAATGGCCAAACTGCCACTTTGCTACGGAAAGGTTGGCAAAAAACCCTTGTGTACTTGTCTTTAAGAGCAGAGTAGACCAGGAAGCAATTTTTGGCTGTGAATCCCAGCCTCATGCTGTGAGAAATGCACTTTTCATTGTAGTGCTGCTAGCTGCTGGCTTGTGTCCTGCTGCTCAGCCTGCTGCTGTTGGGATTGACTCAACTGTACGTGGCCCACCGTATGGAGGCTGGGGGATCTCAATTGTTTATTTTCTTGGAGCTGTCTGCCTAAATTCACTTATCACCTCCCATCTCTGGTCTTTAGAAAAACTTAATAAAAACCATAACCTGCCAATGCTTTAATTGTCCGACCTAAACACATGTGGTGTTTTACTGGGCTTTTTCTCCTTGCAGCTTTGCTTCTAGGAAAAATATTTGCCATTGGTTAGCTTCTCCTGGTCCTGGCACTTCTGGTGGCCCTGGATCAGGTTCAGGGGTCCCTGTGGCTTCTTTTTTGGCACATGTAACTCTCTGAAGTTCCCAAGAGAGTTAAAACAGCAAACGAGTTGCTTTCTGTAGAGTTGACAAGAGTAAGGGCTACACTCTTGTTTCAATTTTGCCACTGAAATCGGAGAAGTCAGGCTATGAAAGTTAGGAGACCCAGAGGACAAACTGGGCCATTTAGCCCTCTTTCATTCTGATTAAACCCGGTCTTAAGCATCACTTCTTTGTGATCCTCTGGGGTGTGGACTGAGTTTATGTTCTATGGAATTAAAAGGGCAGCTAATAGGGTTTTCTTTGCTTTAGCAGTCTCCAGATGACACTGGTTGACCCTTACAGAGCAAGACAATTGCACTGAGGCATAGCTGTAGCATGTGTGTGTTCTGTGAGACGAGTGTAGCTGAACCACAAACAGCAGTGACCTTATTAGTGAGAAGACAGGCCTTAAAGTGCATGGGGCTGTGCCCCAGTACTGGTAGGTATTTCTACAAGATGTCTCGGACACTGCACAGGAGAGGTTTAGGAGGCATTTGCCACCTGGATTACATGATTTTTAGCTTTTTGTATTCTGTTCTTCATGCCCTTTTGACAAAGACTGGAAGCAAAGTTCGTGGTTTTGTGCTCTCAGTGCCACTATCATTAAATTCTGGTGCTTTTGGTTGGATTCATTTTGTGTAGTGTAGAGCCAAATGTTTGTGCCCCCATCTCTTTCCTTTTCAGATGGTAAGAGCTTTTAATGTGTTTTCAGGGTGAGGATTGCCAGCACCTACCACTTAACAGATTGTCTTTCACATACAAAGCAGTTAATTATTTAATTACACGGTGACACATTAAGCCATTAATGTGTGTCTTGGGTGTGCTGGGAGACATGAGGCTAAAGGCAGAATGACTTCAGTCACCACAGCAGTGCTTTTATGCTTTGGTAATGTGCATCCTGGAGCGGCCGGTTGCCGCTGGAATACGGACGTTCTCTATTTGAAAGAGCTTTTAAATTTTTAAATGCCTTTCTTTTTATGTTTTATTGACAACATTTCTCTTTTGGAAAAATGGTTTATTGATGTTGGTCTTTTGAGAAGCCTGCATGCTAACGCTCTGCTGACCCTGGCTCTTTCCTCAGCTATTAAAATACATCCCAAGTACCTTTTCCTCAGCTTTGTGTAATTACAGATGCTGAAAAAACTCCAGACTGAAAATGTTTCTGAAAGCAAGGTCATAGTTTGTCCTCATTTTTTTTTTTCATTTTGTATCTGTTCTGTTAGTAATAGATTAGAAACACTATTATATATTAAGATGTGCTATTAATAAATATCTGCAATATAATTATACATTAGTAAAATAAAGCCATTCACACTTGAGCTTTTCAAATAGCAGGTGCTTGAGTGTCTCACAACAACTATATGAAGTAGGTAGGAATGCTGTACACCAGGTACAGAAGTTAAGATGGTGTTTATGCAAACACATTCTAGGCAGTGATTCTGTTATCAGTATTTTGAATGTATAAGTTACTTTTCCAAAGCAGTAGAGAAGAATGGGCATAGGAATATTAGGAATAAAATGGTTGGGATGACTTGTGTCCAATCAGAAGCCTTAACTGTACTGTACCCTAAGAAAAATATGTAACCTTGGTGCAGTTTAAATCCTACTGCTTTTCCTGCCCCTAAGAATACATTCTCTTTCTCCTTGTAGTAACCTATTACATTTCTGAAGGCAGTTCAGACTCTTTTTTTTCTGTTGCCTCTTTTCTAGAAGATTTCCTTCAGTTACCCCAGCCTGTACTTTCTAACACTTTACTGATTACTTCTCTGGACTCCACTTGTCTTACATCTTCCTTGAAGTGCTGTGCCCAAAACTAGACATCCCACTCTTGCTGCTGCCTTACCAACATCGAGTAGAGCTGAAGTCCCCATAAGGCAAGACGGAGCGTCTCCCGAAGTGCTTCAATCTGTATCAGCTGCCAGCAGTGTCAATAGGCCACTCCAGCAGTCAAGACTTACTGAGATGCAAGAGAGTCCTTGTCATGTTTCCTCCTTCCTCTTAGCAGTGCACCCACCACTACTGAGAAAAGTATTCCATACTCCTTGATTTCTAACTACAGATCATTCACAACACACTGCGAAATCAGAGTCAAGGCTGCTGTGATTATCTAAGGATGACTCATTGTTGCCTTCCTTGAAGAGTAGAAATACATCAACTCTGTTGTTCCTGAGCTTCCAACTGTACTTCCCTCAATTTGAGGTGCCTAAGATTCCTGAAAAGCAGTGCACATTTGGCACAGGGATATATGTAAGAGAAATAAACAAAATAATTCTCTGAACCAGAACCCTCTCTCCTAAAGCTCAGAGAAGCAAGGGGCTTGGCTTTTTTTTTCTTTTTTTTTTTTCTTCACACTAAAAGATTCTTAAATGATTCAGGAAAAGAATTTCTCTTTGATCTTAACCATATTCTAGTCCGTTCTTCAGATCATTTCTTAAGCCAAATACAACCTCTGATTATATAGTATTTGCACTTCTTCTCCCACAGGTGATGGCTTTAGTTTTTAGTGGATGTGCTGAATGTACCAGGAATGACAACCCTGAAATGCCACCAGTTCTTAAAACTAAGAAATATCCAGAAATAATTGCTTATGAACTACAGCCCTTCCAGAAATTCCTCTAACTACTCTAAAATAGAAAGGCTGCTGCACGGGGTTTTGATAGTACTTCTAATAAGAGGCAAAATTAGAACTGAGAAGCTGTGTGACAAAAATTTAATTTTCCTCAACACGACCACACAAAATTAATTGGTCTGTGTTATGAAGCAGGACAAGAAGGGGTTTGTGGACCTAGTTCATGTTTGAAAGGTCAATGCATAGATGTTCTTAGTGACCTCCAACGGCTATGAATTTTGGGGGTAAAGTTTTTATGATTTCAAGCAGTCAGTATAAGGGCTTAGTGATACCAGAGACAGTCAGACCAGAAAGCTGCTAACAGCTCTTCCTTCAGCTCTCCTCCATCTTCACTTAGTCATCTTCTGCTTCTTTCTGGAAGATGGATGAAGCTTTCATAAAAGTCTTAAATCCCTGAAGCCAGCTGTGTTTGAAAGATGCTTGAACATCTAGTTTGTGTGCAGTTTAAGTTTGCAGTAAAATCCCGAGTAGTTTTTGAGATCTGTTCTTTCTCCACTGAATTATTTTCTCTTGACATTCACCCTGATGAAAGAGGTGTGGGAGAGTTTGGAGTTTAGGTCGAGGTTCAGACCCCTGTTCTGCTGAGGCTGCATTATGGGGGCAGCACAGACCTTGCAGAGAGGTTGTTGGTGGTACTGAGAGTTCCTTGAGATGCTGACTTTGGCCGGAGCTGCCTCAGTACTATTTAGGCTGAGGATTTTTTCCAGCTCGTCCTCTCATTCGTGCTCTTTCACAGTCCGCTTGTCTCCCCGCTCCCGGCTGAACACTTTGCTCCTGAGAGCTGCTCTCTGTACCTTGCCGGGATTTTTTCTTGGGTGGGGTGTGGACGGGAGGGGTG
>VWZY01009350.1:334325-380878 GCA_013399075.1 Chloroceryle aenea
GGCAGCCGGCGGCGGAGGCTGGCGGCGGGCCCAGGCGGCGTGGGGAGACAGGGGTTAGTCTAGTTCTGCAGCTCTCGAACAGAAAGGGGATAAGGACGTTTCAGTGGCTTTTCAAGGCCTGTTTTCTTAGGTGAAAACGCGTGCCGGGCTGGGTCGTTCCTAAATGCAGGTGCGCGGAGGTAAAAGCTGGAACGGGGAGTGGGGGAGCTCCCGGCCGGTTTCTGCGGCAAGTTTCGTTCCTGCAGACCCAGGATTTGCCCGCAGGCTTTGCTGAGGAGATGCGGGCAGAAATTGCACGAAGCAGTAATAATTGTTAAAGTGAATCCGGTCGCTGTGTGCTCAGCCGGGGGCCGTGCTGCCGAACGTGAGACACGGCGACAAAGGGTCGAGGGAGCAGAGAGCCACGAAGGTCTTGGATCCAAGGCACTTTCCACCTCCGGAGCCACTAAGCTCAAGTCCTTTGTCAAACGGCTCCATTCTCCACTGCCCTTCTGCTTGGCCCTGAGCATCAAAATGAATTTTAAAAGGATGTTCTTTTGCTTTCTCTGCGTTTGTTCTGAAAGGAGAAGGTCATCGACATTTAAGACCTCAGGTCCTGTGGCTAAACCTGTGTTGTTCATCTCCTGAATTCCTTTAATTGCTTATTTCTTCTTCTGGAATCAAACTCGCTATCCTCAACCTCCAGTATAGGGCATTCTGTTTTTTTTGTAGTGCCCATTTCTCAGGCAGCCTTTCATCCCACCGGAGCCCCTCAGCTGCTTTTATCACCAAATCTAAAACTTTCTTTAATTATTATTCTCTTATTGGAGTTAGTCTGGATTTCTAGGTAGGGAACTTACCTTTACCTTCCTAATTTTTTAATTCTTCTGATCATAACTCAGACATAGAGCTAGGGTTGGAACAAACCAATTTACCACGTCAGAGAAAGCTGCTTTTGTGTTAAGGTTTTGTGTTTAATTCCAGTTACTTCTGCCCCAGAGTTTTTTGTGTCAACTTCTCTTAAGAAAAATCAAGCCAAAGCAATGAGACGTAGAATGCAGATCAGAAGCAGCGTATAGTTTTAAATTGTCTAATAGCAAAGAGCTGCACAAGGCTCAACATTTTCAGTTGCTATAATATGCTTTTATTCTATGAATTCCTATAAAGAGCTAATATTTAAAGTGCGAGAGAAAAATTAGATTACATTTGCTATGTGTCTTTTTAATATGCAAAACTGGTTGTGAACAGAGACAAATATATATAATTAGGTAAATGATTCATTCCTGATGCATTAGGATATGAGTTGTGTTTAAATAATTCCAGCTGGAATGATGTCCCTCTCAGTCATGTAGAGAGCAGGGAAAAAATGCAGTGGATTAATTTCTTACAGTTCTAATGTTCGGCTGATAGGAGCCAGCATTCAAAATGCTTGCCATTTGAACTCCCCCCTCCTTTCCCCTCAAAACAAATGTTTAGGTTTTGTTCTTAACAGCATTTCCTTGATATAAAAAGATAAGGAAAAAAATAAAATAAGCATGGGACACAAAAGTCACTTAGGGCTTGATGATGTGTTATGTCCCATGGAAAGAATGAGGCTGCTTGTGTTTTAGGGTGCTCAGCTGTAGCTTTTCCCTGTAGCTGGATGCAGCAGTAGCAGGTGCTGCCCCTTCTGCGGCTGCCGCCAGCCCAGCCTGCGGACAGCAGGGCCACACCGGCTTCCACACGTGCACGGGTGTTCGTGGGCTGGACACACAGCATCAGCTGTGCCAGAGGACATCTGAAGGTGCTCCTTCAGCACCCATGTGTCCTGGGAGCAGAGGTAGCTGGGGAAACCTCCGGAGCTTCAGCTGGAGCCAGGGAATTGTTGGACAGCGCTGTACAGGCAGCCTGCTGGCTGCATAAACAGCCCGGCCGCGGGTGTTTTCTGCTGAATGCCCAAGTAGGCTGTTCGAACGTTGTTTTAATATGGGTTTTGTTTTTCTCCTTAATGGAGTATTATACACTCCTGCAGCTATTGTGCCTTTGGTTTCACTGTGCTTTGGTGTACAGCGGATGTTTGCTTGCCTTTGTCTGGAAGGAGATGTAATTAAATTGGGTAACATGCACTGTCAAACACCAGCGCTCGCTGGTTTGCAGTCCTTGCAAAATGTGATAAAACCCATTACTGAGCTAGAAACTGGTCTGATAGTTACCTTTTTTTGTCTCCTTTCTTTTGCACAACCAGGAACCTGTTCAGTGATGTGTTCCTACCTCGGTTGAGGGGGTGAGATGGTTAGGGCCAGAGGGGGCTGAGATGCAGAGTTCACTTGTTCACTCCTGACTGTTGCAGAGGTAACAGATTACAGAGGGTTTCTGTGAGGGAAAAACACCTTACTCGTCAAGACCAGAATGGTTGACAGGACAGGTTGATTTGAGCAAAGCTATTTAGAAGAGAAACTGGTGTGAAAAGTGCCTGCAGATCTTAGGGCTTCACTGTTTAACATTCTTCCTGTGGTTGAGAGCTCCCATAAACAAGACACAGAATGCATATCAGAAGCTTCTGGTCACTGTTCTCTGGTGCTGGAGGCACCTTAGGCTCAGATGAACCCTCTCTCAGGAGGCAGCATGAGCCCTTGGATATTTCCAGACATTCTTGGCCTCCTGCTTCAGCCTGAGAGTGGGGAATTCCTCGCAAGATTTGCTTTGAAGAGATCTTGAAAAATCCACATTTTGTTGTGGGTACACTCAGGGCTCCTTGGGTGGCTGCATTTGGCATTAAGCTACATTTCCTTACATGGCAAACAGGCAAATCCTTAGACGAGCACACTGTTGAAAGAAATATTTACTGCTGTGGTGCATTTCTTAATCCAGGGTGGCTAGCTCAGCTCAGATTAGCAGGATTTCTTAGTTTCAGGCTGGCAAAGCAAGTTCAAGTCAATACTGAGGCTTCAGGCTGAAAGTGAAATATTGCTTTATAGTCCTGAACTGAAACTGTGCTTACTGCAATACAGACTTTAAGCAGTGATGGCCTCCAGAGCACCTAGTCCTCTCTCCATGGTGGCCTCACCCCTCCAGCAGTATCCCTGGAGCAGAGCGCCATTCAGCCCTGCTGGGTCAAACTGGTTTCATTTTGTTGGTAAGGAGACTTTAATCCCAGAAAGGATGGCTGTATTTGTCCCAGAAAGTCTCCTATTCAGTGACACCATTGTTAAAGATACCTTCCTATGATAAATTATCATAAGCATCATGAGCCAAGAGCTACTTTCATATTTATCTATCTTTCTGAAGAGATCTCATAAAAAAAAATCTGTCAGCAGCCACCTTTATAACGGGGCATCAAATAGTCATTCTCTAGAAATGTTTTAATATAATAAATCATCAGTGGTGAAAAAAATCCCACCAAAACAGTGCATCTGCATTTTCTGTCTCCTGGAGTTCTAAAAGCATGAAATAAACATTTGTTCAATCCAATAATTCTCCAATGAGAAAGTCATACTAAAAAGTGGGGTGGCTTGTCCTACAGAAACAGGATGGATGTAGCAGGACACAGAACAGCCCCACGTCTCTTGCACTGTGTGTTAAAACCAGAATGAATTGCACCAGCTGTTTCAAAACCTTGAAATAACTTAAATCTACTTAGAATATTTCTATTCTCCATCCATCCCATCCTCCAGGCAGACAGCACAATCTCAGATGCATTTACAGGTTTTACATTGCAGCATGAGACAGTGACTGCAGGTGTCCCCTTCAAAGAAAGACCCAATAGGACACGGAGGAGTCACTTGCAAAGTGACCGGGCTGTTTTGATCTGCTGTAGAGCAGCTGCTACAGTTAGACCTGCTGCATCATGGTTTCTCTCGATGCTAGCCGTGAGAATCAAGCCTGGCAACTGATGGTATAAGCATCTGTAAATAAGAGTGGACCAGTGGAGGTAGGATCACTGCAGCAGAAGCAGTACACACTGTTCAGCTGAACAAATACCTGTCACTTGCTGCAGCTGACGTGGGATTGCCTTAAGCAATGGGATTCATAAGATAATCAAACTGTTAAAGGGTAAAATGGTTCACTCCCAAGATACTGGAATTTGCTTTACCCTGTGAATAGCAGTTAATTGTAGAAAAAAAAGTGCCATAGCAGTGCAGTGTGTTTAGGGTAACGCTCAACAAAATAAGCATTTACTAGTATATAAAAATAAACAAAAGCAATATTAATTTTCTTGATGCTTCCCCAGTGTCAATATTTAACATGTTCTATTGTTCTGACATCTGGACCATTAAACAGATAAAGATAATAGGGGCTGGAAAACCGGCCAGCCAGGCTACCCACAAAGTTGGGGTATTATGAAATACTGATTACATCTATGATGACTAAATTGGAATATTTAATCAAGCCTCTGGAGGTAAAAGAAGAAACAACAACAAAAAATATTAGCAAACAGAAGCTCCCTCCCCTCCAAACAAAACAACCTCACCAGAAGCTCAGTCAAAAACCTGCATAACTGCGTAGGCAAAGAGGAATCTCTGCGTGCAGTTCTTTACTCATTAGTGTCAGCTTTTGCAGCATCCTAAGTGTACATTTCTATTTAGTAAACTAAAATTATATTTGGCTTGTTTGTTGCCTGAGGTCAGTTCACTTTTGCTGCCCTGTGGAAGGGTGTGAGGTAAACCAGGCAGCAATAAGACGTGGGGTGGCAAGCTGTGCATGCGAGTTTCCCACACAGGACAGAATGGGTGGCTCTGGGATGTAAATGTTCTCCTGAAAATGTGTCTGCTTTGCTCCTATCTCTCTCTTTTTCCCTCAAGGTTGTCCTTGTGACCTGCTTTGTGATTTCATAGTGTCTTACATTTACCTTTTCTTTCCTTTGTTTACATACATATGTGTGAAAATTTCCTTAATCATAGAATGGTAGGAGTTGGAAGGGACATCTGGAGATCATAGAGTCCAACCCTGGCCACACAGGAACAGATCCAGGTGGGTCTTGAAAGTCTTCAGAGGAGGAGACTTCACAACCTCTCTGGGCAGCCTGTCACTCTCACAGTGAAAAAGTGTTTCCTCATGTATAGGTGGAACTTCCCATGTTTCACCTTGTGACCATTACCTCTCGTCCCATCACAGGGCACCACTGAAAAGAGCCTGGCCCCTTCTACTTGACACTCACCCTTCAGCTTCAGTAAATATTACTAAGATTCCATCCCAGTCTTTTCTCCAGGCTAAACAGCCCCAGGGCTCTCAGCCTTTCCTTGTAACAGAGATGTTCCAGTCCCTTCATCATCTTCGTAGCCTCTGTTGGACCCCCTCTAGTATTTCAACAAAATGTTACAAATGCTTTTAGTTCTCTTAGTATGGAATCCTCCAAAACTCACAACACTAAGGCTTCAGGGTGCAAACTTGATAATAGCAAAAAGTTACATCCTTTTTGATTTAGGACTTTTTTTGGTGTGATTTATGTCGGTTTCCTAAGTAATTTATAATCTCAGGAGGTTCCTTACATTTTGGTGATTATACCTTCTTAAAAAAAATAATTCAGTTCTCCCTCAGAATAAACAGACCTACTATTTCTAAGGCTGTGTTTCTCAGGATGGAAAAACACTTTGAGGAGTTCTGAAACCTTCAATTGGCTGTGGAGGGGTTTGCATTCCCTAATGTAAGATTTTTCCTTTATAGGGGCTGATACATGAACTCTGGTTTCATATTTATAGCTGTGTGTCCCTCCTGCTGGCTGCAGCAGTTAATGACACTATCTCAGTTACCCAGTTATCACTTTTTTCTTTTTATTTTTTCATTACAAGAAAGACATTAAGATTAGAGTGCCATATTGTGAAGTCAAAGTAGCCATAAAGTAATTTTATAGAACATACAAAGCCTTTTTGCTTCCATACATGGGGATTCTAAAATGTGAAAGGTCAGAAGTGTTTCAAGAGGGCTTCCAAGTGATGATCTATACGTACAACTAGTGTCTTGGGTGCCTGCTGGGACCCGTAAGTAAATGAACTCACACAGTACTCCTGGTCTGGATTGCTGCTGTTCTTCCATTGCGCCACTATCCAAGTGTAGCCGTTCGTGTCTCAGTGCTGTCAAGTCTGTGCCCACAGCAAGCACCTTGGTGAAATAACACAAGAGTTATTTAAAATACTTTTTTGCACAGGAGAGATTGTGTGTGGTATGCAAGAGCATGAGTCTACAGTGAATCCCCTGCTCAGTACTAACTCCATGGAAGTTTGTGGTGAGGGCTACACACCCCTACCCCACTTTCAGATCTGGGGCCTTTGAGGGGAGAGCGATAGAGAGAAACCCTGAGGAAGACTGGTAGAAGAAATGCACCTGCACAGGCCGAGGGCCTTGCCAGGGTGGCTTTTATATCCGTCCGAGCTGGCGGGCTCGATGCCGACTCTCGGCTCTCCCCACTCACTGGGGTGCCATGCAGCAGGGGCCTGGCTCCCACTGCCAGTGCCTTCCGAGGCACCACGCAGCAGCAGGGGCCTGGCTCCCACGGCCAGTGCCTTCCGAGGCACCACGCAGCCTGCACGGGGCCGAGAAGGGGCTTTGGTCTCTGCCTGGCGGCGCAGTTGATCCAAGCCTGTTTTGACAAAGTAAAATGTGTTTGTTGTGAAAAGCACTTACACAGCAAACTGTAATTATGGAGCAGTTAGGTTAATAGTGGAGCCAGTGTAGCAGACTCGCTCGATTTGATTTGATCCAGCAGCCCAACCTACCCACTGAACAAACCAGATGAGAGGGTTCCCTTAGCCTTCCCTTTTTATCTCCTTGGGAACTGCTACATTCTGCTGTCTTATCTCTTCTAAAAACATAAGTGCCTGTTTACTTTGAAGGGAATCTTTTTTCCACTACCTGTTTGCAATGGTGTTACCTATGACAAAGTCTCATTTTCTGCCTCCTCCTACAATGAGGGAAATGAGATTATCACCTCAGTTTCCTGCATTTTCAATATGTGCATTGGATTTAATGTGTAAATTAATTACTAAATTGCCTCTTACTCTTTCTAATGCTATGTTTTGGTGGCTTCTCAGAGCTTTAGTGCCAGTTTTCCACAAACCTTTGATAATTCAATTCTGGCTTCATAAGCTAGTCTTGCAGTACAGTCAAAAATGTTTTTGCAGATGCCACACGTTTGGCTCGTTTCATGCAGAATGGCTGCTGTGCTTGTGTGTGCCTGATGTGAGCTGCCCCTTGTCTGCAGTACTGTAGGGTGAGTGTCCGTTCCCTTAGCTACCTCCCAGTGAGATTGCTACTGTAAGGGTTACGAGTAATCTCAGCCCTAAAACCTATTCTTGGGGATGTTCCCGTCCAGGCAGTCAGGTTGTGACAGCTCACATAGCAAAAAGCAGTAATGTGCCCTCAGAGCTGAACATGCAAGTCATTTAAAAGTAGAGCTCAAACCTTTCAGAGGTTGCTGGTGTTACTCCAGAAGGGCCACAGTCCGTTTGTTTGGTGCTACAGCCACCACACCGTGCTGTATTAACATGTGTGTATTATCACCCTGTTTTGAAAGGGTGCTGACATGGCTGCACCTCTTTTAACTTCTTCTGTTGTCTTGAATATCACAAAATTAAAAGTGAATTACCTTTTGGATCAGTTGTTTAACAAATATTTGCTTCTGGAGTAAATGATGGGGCATTTTGTTTTCTCCTTTCTTTTGTTAATGGGCCTACTTTGCACATATGACATCCTATGGCTAACTGTTGGAAGAGAAACTGGGATATAGGCAGCTGGAAAAATTGTCTTTCTCACCGTGTGTCACAACCCAATTGCTGAGGTACTCTGGTCGTGCAAGATTTGAAAATTCCCATGGAGCAAATTAAGTTGAAATGACAGCAGAAGGCTGATCAGTTTGTTAATTTTATGGGAAACAAGAAGGGTTACATGTAGTTCGGAAAGCTTTGGTCTCTAATACATTCAAAATAAATAAGTTTGTAGCAGTAGAAGAAAGAAAAGGGGAAAGAGACAGGAAGAGTGAGCGAGGTATCACCACCCGTGGCTTCCAGTGACCAGGCCCGGATCTTGAGTTCTTGGGTGGTGGGTGCAATTCCAGGGTCATGTTGCAGAACCAGTCCAGAACTTGCTGCCTTTTGTGGTGGCTGATCAATATACCACCAACTGCTTTATATACCTGGGACATGGGTGGAGTGGCCACGGGTGTGCAATGAAGAAATGAGCTCAGGGAGAGACCTGGTTGCAGCTTCGCTGAACTTAGCTCTTCCTAGAGTGAACTTCCTTATCCCCTTGGGCTGGGGGCAGCAGGGCCGTTGCCACATCTCACACCTTCCCCCACCCAGGTCATACTGTTGTCTCATGACTGCTCAAGGTTGGAGACATGAGTCTGTTAAGGAGGAGTCAGGCTCCTGCACCACGTATCTGGGCCTTAAGTGGCTGCCCACAGTTAAGTATGGTGAATATTCATGCTGTACCCCAGCTTTTTGGGAGTGTCAGTCCATGTCAATACTTCTGTCTGTAACACTGACCTGACCATCAGTGAGAAGCTGATACTCTACTGGTATTCTTTTCTGGAAGAGGAGCAATGGTATCCTGGGGCACAAAACACAGAAGACATAACTGTGAAGGAGTTGGACAGAAGTAGAGCCCTCAGTGTCATAGTGTTACAGATCCTTATCTGCAGCAAACATGAATTTAGATGAACCTGATGGATGAAAGCTATGAGAAGATGACAGTGGCATTTTTCTATAAAGCCTTGGTAGTCTGGCTTGTGAGAATTCTCTTGCTTGGAAATTTTTCAGGAGGAGAAAGGAAAAAAAGGTGAAGTAAAAAATATGACTGATGTTGGGAAGGATGCTTTAAGAAATAGGAGGACCTCTGGTCAGTAAGCTTGCCTGCTACAGTCTGAAGAAGGACAGAACCAGGTCAAGAAACATAAAGAAAGGAGTAGCCAGGGCAGGGTGGTTTGCATTTAGCAGTCAGCACCCTGAGAACCTGTCTGAGTTAAGTACTTTAAAAATTCAGTTGGCTTGTGTAAGTCTTTCATGGCTTTTTTTTTTTAAATACTATTCCCCCCNCCCCCAGGATTGTCTTTGTAAACATACTGATGTGTCTGTTAAATTAGAGGTGTTCGTGTTTACCAAGAAAAGCAAAGAAGTGGAGGAGAGGGTCAGGCAGAGGCTGAAATACATGGGTAGGATGGTAAATTCATCCCTGGTTTACTTAGAATTCTTAGGTTTTCATTCAACCTTGAGATTGACAAAATGTGCTTTCTCCTACTTTGCTCTTTCTTTTGATTGATCTGTTAGTATAATCCAGCTCTTCGTTAGACATGAGTTTACATCAATATTTAATTGATGGAAAAAACCCCAATGCTGTTGCCCAGAGATCTTGAAATGAGTCAGAGGAGGGCTATAGGAAAGCTCAAAGAAGAGTGGAAGTTGCACTTCTAGAAGCAGTGTCCTTATGTCTTCCTCTGGTAAGAGAGAACTAATTCCTCCAAGAGCACTATGTCCTGAAACTGTAAACTAATAACTCCACATGCCCTCCTCTTTCTTTCATTACGTTGGACAAGACAATAAGGAGGTAGATTTTCTCTAGCTTTGAACTTTTGCAGCTACTACTGTACACTCGGGTGTTTGGGCACTCAGCACCCCAGAAAATCCTGTTTCAGGTGTTCAGAGTAATCTTTTGTTGCTTTGTTGCTGAGCTGCTTCAGGCTGTGCATAAGCAGATAAACTAGGAAAACTAAACACTAGGAATTAGTAGATTTAAATACAGATCATTCCCACAGCCAAGGAAGTAAGGTGCATGTTTAATATTTGCTACAGTAAATACATACGTGAGCTTTGAAAAACTGTAAATGTAAGACATAGAGAAGTAAAACAAATCTGTTGGGAAAGCAACCTCTACTATACCTACCATTCCATGAAACACATCAGACAGATTCTTGCATAATGTTGGGACTTCAGTGCCAGTCAATGCTCTGGATTTCAGGAAATGGACTGTTGATTTAATCATTGTGTTAGTGACCTGCTGCCTGCAGCTTTGGTGTGCCTACACCATTTCTCCCAGTGCCAAGAAGCACGGGCAGCCCATTGCTTTCTAATCATCCTTGCTGTGGTGCCGTGCCAGGCCACATGAGGATCCTAAGCCGCCACGCGGCTATTAATGTGGCTGCGGAGAAGTCAGGAGTCAGTTCTGTTATCTCCATTTTACAGATGGGACAGGCAAAGGCAACCAGGATGGGTTAAATGACATGCTGAAGACCACAGAGAAAGTTTTCGGTTCAGCCAAATGTTCCTTTGGCTTCAGCCCCAGATATCTGTGGTGAGACTGTGCTGGCTCCCTACACCTGCTACAGGTGAAGGGGGAGCTGGGGCTAGGCACAGGGAATCTCACACTGGCTTGCAGGAATACAGTTTTGTTTCTAAACACTTGGCCTGCTGCTTCATAGTTGAAAGGGGCTTGTCCTCTTCAAAAATCTACTGTCCTCTTCAAAAAATCTACTTAGAAGCATCCTGGGGGCTAGAGTTCTAGAACATAGGGGGCCCAAGAGAGATGGTTAATATTCAAACACTACATTTTCCAAGCTCCAGATGAATGTATTTCCTTGAAAAAAAATCAGAATCAAGTAGAAGAAGCAGGAGACCTACATGGCCAAGCAAGGAGCTCCTGAAAAAACTCCGATGGAAGAGGGAGGTTTACAGTACGTGGAAAATGGGTCTGGTTACTTGGGAGGATTACAGAAATACTGCCGGAGTATGTAGAGACTCAACAAGAGAGGTCAAGGCTTTCTTGGAACTTAGTCTGGCCAGGGAGGTGAAAGAAAACAAGAGCTTTTTCAAATACACCAATGAGAAAAGGAAGAGTAGGGAAAAAGTGGGTCCAGTGCTAAATGACGTGGGAGATATGGTAAGAGAGGATGCAGAGATGGCAGTCACTGAATGCCACCTTTGCCTCAGTCTTTACTCCTAAGACCAGCCTTCAGGAACCCCAGTCACTGGAAGTAAGAGAGCAGAGCTGGAGGGAGGGAAGACACTCCTCTAGTCAGTCAGGATGGGGTTAGACATCACTTGAATAAACTGAAAATACACAAACCCATGGGCCCAGATAGGCTGACACCCACGAGTGCTGAGGGAGCTGGCTGATGTTCTTGCTCTACCACTCTCCATCATTTCTGAAAGATCATGGAGAATGGGTGAGGTTCCTGAGGACTGGAGGAAAGCCAGTGTCACTCCAGCCTTTGAAAAGGGCAAGAGGGAAGATCCAGGCAACTACAGACCAGTCTGCCTCACCTCCATCCCTGGAAAGGGGATGAAACTGGAGGTCATCTCTAACCATATGGAAGAAAGGAAGGTTATTGGGAGTAGCCAACATGGATTTAGCATCTTGCCTGACTAATCTGATATCCTTCTATGAAGCCATGACCAAATGGGTAGAGTGGTGGATGTCCTATACCTTAACTTCAGTAAGGCTTTTNTACATTTTCCAAGCTCCAGATGAATGTATTTCCTTGAAAAAAAATCAGAATCAAGTAGAAGAAGCAGGAGACCTACATGGCCAAGCAAGGAGCTCCTGAAAAAACTCCGATGGAAGAGGGAGGTTTACAGTACGTGGAAAATGGGTCTGGTTACTTGGGAGGATTACAGAAATACTGCCGGAGTATGTAGAGACTCAACAAGAGAGGTCAAGGCTTTCTTGGAACTTAGTCTGGCCAGGGAGGTGAAAGAAAACAAGAGCTTTTTCAAATACACCAATGAGAAAAGGAAGAGTAGGGAAAAAGTGGGTCCAGTGCTAAATGACGTGGGAGATATGGTAAGAGAGGATGCAGAGATGGCAGTCACTGAATGCCACCTTTGCCTCAGTCTTTACTCCTAAGACCAGCCTTCAGGAACCCCAGTCACTGGAAGTAAGAGAGCAGAGCTGGAGGGAGGGAAGACACTCCTCTAGTCAGTCAGGATGGGGTTAGACATCACTTGAATAAACTGAAAATACACAAACCCATGGGCCCAGATAGGCTGACACCCACGAGTGCTGAGGGAGCTGGCTGATGTTCTTGCTCTACCACTCTCCATCATTTCTGAAAGATCATGGAGAATGGGTGAGGTTCCTGAGGACTGGAGGAAAGCCAGTGTCACTCCAGCCTTTGAAAAGGGCAAGAGGGAAGATCCAGGCAACTACAGACCAGTCTGCCTCACCTCCATCCCTGGAAAGGGGATGAAACTGGAGGTCATCTCTAACCATATGGAAGAAAGGAAGGNAGACTGAGAGCCCTGGGGCTGTTTAGCCTTGAGAGGAGAAGACTGAGAGGGGATCTTCTTCATGTCTGTAAGTCTCTGAAGGGTGGGTGTCAAATGGAAGGAGCCAATCTCTTTTCTGTAGCGCCCAGCAATAGGCAAAGGACTAAGAGGTATAAACTTGAGCATAGAAGGTTCCACCTCAACCTGAGGAGAAACTTCTCTCCTGTGAGGGTGACAGAGCCTGGAACAGGCTGCTCACAGAGGTCGTGAAGTCTCCTGCTCTGGAGACTTTCAAGACCTGTCTGGATCTGTTCCTGGGTGGCCTGCCCTGGGTGATCCTGCTTGGCAGGGAGGTTGGACTCACTGATCTCCAGAGGTCCCTTCCAACCCCTACCATTTTATAATTCCATGTAGAAAAATAACTGAGGTGTGGTTTAGTTTAGAACCTCTACCCTCTTCCTTGGTACTTTCCCAGAGCTAGGAATGGGTGAATCTCATCAGTGGTTACCCTCACCCTGCTTCCCAGCTTCCAGTACCAGCATGGGCTGAAGTAACAAAGATTACATTTCTGTCCTTTGTTTTCTGAATTGGTTTACTTAGGGCCCTGAAACAGCAGCAGAAAGAACACAAAGTATCACTCCAAGGGAGTGGGTTCAGCCTTTTGGCATGAGGAATATTTATTTATTTTTTTAGTGAGATTCCACCAGTGTTGTTTGAATATTTTCTTTCCCTCTTCATTTCTTTCTTACCGTTATTTTTAAATATTCTTTGAACATGCTGTCCTAGTGTTGTTTATCTCAGAGTGTAGCCTTTTGTCTCACAAGAGCAGGCTCACTTCCTCCCTGCCTTGACACATGCTGCTGAACGTGGCTGTGTTCTTGCTGTGCAGTGGATCTATTCATGGTTTCATGAGTGGAAAGGGCTGTTTGCCATGTGGAGCCCAGCAGGGCTAATAGCATATTTTTTCCCTGAGCTGTTATCCCATTGGATTACCACCTGCCTTTTTACTATTTTTGCAGGCTATTTACATGGTCAGCTGATAAGTGATAGGTAAGCTTACTACTAATTGAGTTTCTTTTTTAGGAGTGCAATTTGGGATGGACAGACCACAGATAAGGTACCCAAGAATAATTCTTCAGGAGTGTGTAGGCTCTGACTCAAGTCAGTTATCAGGCTGGACCACAAACTCTGTGTGCTTGGTAACTTTAAAGAAAATATTTCCCTCCACAAAGAAGTCTCTGCTTTATGGCAAAAGCTTTGGGAAAGATGATGCCACCTTGAATAGGGAAGGTACAGTTTGCTGCTGGGAGAGCTGAGGTTGTATATTCTTTCAGCTGCTCCTCTGTGTCAAAGCACTCAGTTTCCAGGAGCAGGCAGCTGTAATTTTCAGTCTTGACCTTTACAATCAAAACCATTGTAGGCTTTTTTTTTTTTTGTCCTCATTGCTTCCATAGAAAATTTGGAGTGAGGGAGGTACAGTCAATAGGGTTGCAAAAAAAGGTTAGGTTAACAGTTAACCAGCCATCACCATCAGAGGCAAACTTTAGGATGCTCTGCCAAAGGCCCATCTAGCCCCAGTCTTTCACTGCTGAGTAGGAAGTTTACTCCTTCAAAGCATGGTCAGCAGTGCTTTAATGATTAGCATTGTGTGATAAATGGACTGGGTTTTCCCTAGCACAGTGACTCACACGAAAGCTGGAAAGATTCACATGTTTATACATCACTTTTTTTGGCTTGTTTATACTGCATTTCTAGGCTGTCCATTCAGAACATAATCCTTGTCCTAATCCTTGTATTCAAAGCTCAAACTTGTGGACATACAAGGTTACACTCAGTAACTTCAGGGTTGTTATCAACAAGGATAGTAACACAGAAGAGTTCCTGAGAGTGGATGGTAAACGTTGTGAATGTAGGACTTTTGCTGTAGGACTCTTGACCACTACTTGTTTGACCCAAGTCCTGTCTACTGACCAATCCAAGACCAGTCTATCCAACCAGTGAGCTCTCTGCATAAAGCTGGTGGCTGGCAAGCGAATAGAAGAAATGATATCTAATATTTGAATGCATCTTATTGATGTCATATTCTAATCAGAGATGTCGTTCTCTGGGGTCATTCCCCGTAATTCTCAATGTTATGGTCTGCAAAAGCTTGTTCCTTGGACTGTTAAACCCTCGGTTAGCCTTTTGGGTAATTGAGAGTTTTGTACCAGTTCTGACAATGCTTTTTATGCCTTGGTCGGTGGTGATGTAATTACAGCAGTGACAGTCACAGAGTTAGCAATCCTGGAAGTGAAGGGGGTAACCTACATCTCAGAACTAGTGTTTCAGGCTCTCTGCAGATTGAGGCAGACATCTTCAGAAATGTTTTATTCAAGGAATATTTCAAAGATAGTTCTTGCACTCTAACCACTTGTTTAAAAAAACAAACAAAAAAGGTGCTACAGTGTAGCCAATGCACCTATCATAATTTTGTTTTAAAAGAGTGGGACATAAAGTGGAAGTTTTAAAGCTTGGATCAGGTTCTTGCTAGAAAAGCACTAGAAAAGTATGAATGAAAAAAAGATAGAATGATTTTGAAGGGAGCTTTTATTCATTTATCCTAAAAAAAAAAAGGTGCATTCTGTTTTGGGACTCTCTACTGTAAACTGCACCCCATTTTTGGGTCTTGCTGACATTGAAAGTTGTGTTGCAGGCAACAGGAAATCCCTCTCCACTGTCACCTGGGACCAGGAGAATTACATAAAAGCTCTATCTTGTGTGCAAATAAGTATTCAACGGGAGCTCAAAACCACAGTAGTATGTTTTGTCACCTGGGCCTTGTTTGTTTGGCTCAGATTTCTTCCAGTTGCTATCCCAGCTGCCTCGTCCCTTGCCATCTCCCACTCCCCCTTCAGATCTTTTGTATGATGATGGCAAAAGGGTTTAGAGCAAATTCATCCTGGTTTGGGTCTCCTGGCCTTACTGCTAATGCTCTGCAGACTTGTTTCTCTTCAGATAGTGTTAATCTAAGACTGCATCATTCTCATGCTGAGTGAGAGAAGGGAAATTCAAATTGATGGTCAATTCTCTCTTGTAATTTTGAGAATAACTGCATTATTATTCTCTGCCCCTTGAAATCTGGCTGCGTTTTCAGGATGATGGCAGGTCTAGGATTCAATTTCAGCTTGCCTGCTTTAATAACTGAGCAATTCTCAAGGTAGCTTTTTCACCAGAGAGCTGCTGCACGTTGCTGCAGGACTACTGCTCCTGAAAGAGAAGGATTTGACTGTGCCAGACCATGAAGATTCAAGAGATAACACGAGATGGGTTTTCACCAGAGAAAAACCACATTGTCAGAATTTGGTAATAGTTAGCTTGGTATGAGTCCTCAGTTAGGGGAATACAGTAAAACATTTTTTATCCGTACTGATCTCCTAGTTAGAAAAAAAGGGAATGAATATTTCTTAGTCTTCTCCTTTGAAGACTCTGAGAAAGATAAAACTCAAGAAGCTTTTCTCCAGGTAACGAAATATTTTTAAATGGAAATCTCCATCAGTCTGGGCTAGGTTATCTGTTTTGAAATGAGACATTATACAATTTCCTAGAAAAACCTTGAGCAAATTAAGATCTGATTCCCCAGCATTTTCTTCCTAGTTAAAACACAAGAGGTAACACGTGCGTGGAGAGCTCATAAAAGCAAGGAGAGTGTTTTGGTCATGGTGGACATGGATAACCATAGGCAGAGGACTTGTAGAAGATCACGGAGGTTGCTTTGTGGGCAGTCATGCAGTGGTCAGCCTAACCATAAGGATCACAACAAGCACAGAAGAGCAGTTCTTGGAAAAATCTTACAGTTAGGGTAATGGCCTTGTGGAGGAACCTGTAGGCTTCCTGCCAAGCACGCCATCAAGGAAAGAAAGAAGCTGAGGGCAGCAGAGGCTTTCATTCGGAAGTACCCTGAACAAAGGGAAGGCTTGGAGGATGATAGTTGGTAAGAGTAAGGAAAGAGCAGTCATGAGAGAGGGGACAGCAGAACTGGGCCTCAGGAAGACTTCACCAAATACATGGCCATCAAGCAGTTGGTATTGCTGGAATACATTTGATAGGAAGTGCAGGCAGGAGGAAGCAAATCTGTACAAGCTGTTCTCACACTGTTACTCCTAAATGGCTTATGGGCAGTCACAGAGCAGGGTCACAATTGCAAAAGGGGTTGCATATGAGATGCATTTTTGCCTCTTCTGCAGTGCAGACCTGAAATGAGAAGCTTGATTGCCTTCTCCTTGTTTGAGAAACTGGGGGAGCTTCATCACTGGCTTGTCTTTTCATTGGCCTGTGAGGGGCCAACTATACATGTTATCTGCCAGGGATCTCTTCTGTGAAGGAGTGAAGGAATGATCCGTGAGCATCAACTGGTTAAGGGTCCTCCTGAATGTTTTAGTAAATAAACAAACTCGTAGTCAACTCATTCAAAGATACACAGCAAATAGATAAAGCTAACAAAGGTTGCTCATGTAGATCTTAGCAGCCATTTCCCTGCCCTTTTCGTTTGGGTGCAGTGCTCTCAGTCTGGGTCTTGCACTCCTCTTGTGGAAGATGTGACTGCACTGTGGCATCCTCTTCATGTCCTTTGCCTGGAAATCTTCCTGCAGTAGCTGTTGCCCACCCGAAGACTGAAAAAAGATTAGTGGCATGTGATGCCACATGGTTAGACAGCAGCAGTACGTTAAGGTATGGTTGATGTATCAGCTGTCTCCCTTGGGCACCAGTGTTTATCACCCAGTGTTTATCTGTCATTCCTATGACTGAAACTTCCAAGAGCATTTTCAAAGAAAGAGAATGAAAAGATCCTCACTCCCCAGGATTTAGAACTAATTCTGACTGATCTGCTCTCTTCTCCGCAACAGTGTGTGAATTGTAAACTCTTTTTTTCAGACTGCAGACTTCCTGGAAAGACATTTTGTTCTGTGTGTGTTTATGCAGCGCCCAAAACAACAGTGTGCTCAGTTACCACTGAAGCTCCTTGGTACTCTGTACGCTTCTTATGTTAAAGCGAGCAAAGATTACACCTATAGACACCTGCAAAAGAAGTCCTCATCTGCACGCTGTGGGCATGGGAGACATCTCCTACATCCTCGTCTCTGTGTGCCCGTCGTTTTCCAATCTCTTCCTCAAACAGTACAGGAGTTTAATATGGGTTAGTTACTGGGCCCACTATAATTGTCGAAGAGATTTTCTTCCCAAGAGAAAGGTGTGGTGTGGTTTGTTGTGTTGGGTTTGGGTTTTGTTTGTTGTCTTTTTTTTTTTAATACAACAAAGAAAACTGCAGAACAAAAGGGCACACTTGATTGCATTAAAGCAGCCTCCATCTTTTCCACCAGTGTGGAGGCTCCAGCTATGCTGAAGCACTCACATGCCATAAGAAAAGGAAAATCTCATCAGTGACAGCTGTACAGGGATGATTTTTCACTCATTGGAGAGACTGTCATAACTCACAGTCCTAAGAGAGTGTCTGTTTCTCACTGTCACTGGTGAGATAAGCTATATTTAATGCTGCAACATCAAAGCTGCCAATTTTACATTTGCATTCAGCGGTACGGTTACAAATGAAAAACACTGCCTGCCTGCTTTTGGTTTGCAGAGGGTAAGGTGATACAATTACATTAGAGGTGAAAAAGGGCTTGCTTAAAAAAAGTTTCACTGTGTAGGGTTAAATGTGTTAGGAACATGGGGCAGGTTCAGATTGAGATGATGTGAATTTATCTATTCTCAGCAGTGCTGCAGTGAGAAATGTGCACGAGCATGCTGAGGTCAGACTCCTCATTCCACAGTTTACTATAAAGTATCTGTGGATAGTTCAGTGCTAAATATAAAAGAAAATCTGCATCCAATCTGCTATAACTAGCATGGAAAAAAGGAATTTTTGTTATCGGCAATGGAGGTGAAATATTTATTTGTGACTTAGCAGCGGTGAGGTACAATTAGAATGAGAATATCCTGGTTGATTATCTGTTTGTTTAAACGAGGAAAAATGCATCAAGTTCCTTTCAGGAGGTGGACTATATAACAAACTACTGATCAGGATTAAGCATCACTTCTTATTTTCTTTAAAAGGCTAGTGAAGTAATTGAAAAACACTGGATAGAGCCTGTTGTACTAAGACAGCATAAATCTAAAGTAAGGGAGACAAACATACAATGGTTACACTTCTTCACTATCCATGTGTCCTATGTCTGGACTATTTATTAACTGAAATGTGAATGGGCAATGAAGGGCCAATTTATATGTTACACCAAGAGATGTATTATAACTGCCTTAAGCATTGATTTCCTTCCTTTGCCTGTTCTTGATTGCAATATACACACATAGAACAGCAATAATGTGGGGTTTCCTTATCAGATCTTGGATATTTCCCCAGACTGTCTGCAACCATTAACCTTGCATATTATCTGACTTTAGTGATTAGTACAAGGCACATAAAACCGTATTGATGGCCAGCTTTGGGTTAGAATGGTGAGCTGAGTTATTGGAGGTTAGATTTTGCTGACTTTGTGATACAAATGATAGTATTATGCTAGTCCTCTGAAATTGCTAATTTGTCATTTCTTTCATGGTGTAGTCAATGATGTGGTACTAATGAATGAGGCACATCATTCTGTGGTACCGAACTGCAGCTTCTTGCTGGTGCCTTCTGAGCCTGTTTTAAGAGGACTCTACTGTCGAGACTCTGTTCACCAGTTCCTCTTGCACTTCTGTGTCCTGCTGCTAGATGGTCAGAAACAGCGCTGGTAATTCTAGGGCTACTGCAATTCAATTTATAAGCTTAATTTTGTTCTGTTTTGCTCATTACTTCTGTGGGGTGATTTTGGTAGGATTCTGTCACTCCTTTGCTCTTGCAGCTCTGCTGTGAGATGTCTGGGCTGCATCAGCCCTGAACTTTGGCAAAGTGCTCTGGGATCTTACAGTTGCTGCCATTCTGAGATCCCCTCCAGAAGTTTTTTTCAGTGTACATCTCCGAGACTGTCCAACAAAGTGGGCCTCCAGAGGCCACTCAAGTGGCCAAACTGGGGGTCAGTGTTTGAAGCATTTATTTTGTTTGCTGTTCTGTTTTTGCATAAGAGGTTGGGTAAGGAGATCTAACTGGACTAGATTAACACATTGCAGTGGTTGGTCATAATGCTTCTTATCCTTCAGATTAATGTCAGATTTCCTTTTTTTTTCTTTCCCCTTTTTCTTATTCTTTATCAATTTTGTTATGAAGAAGAATGAGGCTCGGGGGAGGATGGGGAAAAAAGTAGTAAGTCTTTAATTGATAAACAGAGTTCATGATCATAATTTCAGCTTGCATTATTAAATACTTTTTAGTGCTTCTCCCTGAAGGCACTGAAGAAATAGCTGTACAAGTATCTTATCTACTTTCCAGCTGGCATGAGGAAGCAGCTGGGCCAGAACTTTAGTTTACTTGTGCAGTGGTGGTCCTCCCTAGGAGGCTGACGTGGGGCCAGCTGTCCTTCAGCAAGGGCTGTGGAGGAGCATCCCTTCTGGCACGGCTGCCCTTAGGAGCAGTAAGGTTGTCCTGTGCCATCTGATGTCACACCTTAAAGCTCTAGCCTCCAAAAATAAGTAAATACTGGAAAATCTAATTCTGTACTAAAATAAGACAGAAAGATAAAAAAACAAGTATAAGAAATACTTTTTATTATGAAAAAGAAAAAAAAAATCCAGGTTGATCAAGAAGTCTGAAAACCAAGTGCATTTTGAAGGCTTGAAAACCAAAAGGTGTGCGTGCTGGAGGCAGAACCTAGAGTTTACACTATTCTAGAAATAAAAGGAAAATCTGTTTTATGCTCATTGGCTGCTTGCTGTAGGCTGTGTTGGTCAGATTTACAGGTTTGGAGTCCTAGAGTGGATTTACTGCTGTATGGTTCGGTCTGTTGTTAGTGTCATACCACTGAGCTCAGAACAATGGGCCTCAGGCACAGGTCCTTGAAGCTCCTTCCCTAACCGGTCTGAGCAGTTTTAATGGTGAGAAAATAATTCTGAAAATCAGCTTTTTAGCCTTCTTACATGTATCTTACATGTCCAATGGGAATAGCACTATTTGTTTACATCTGAAAGGTGTTTTTCAGTTTTACATGACCGTGTCCAGCAGTTAGTGAATGGTGCCTGGGATAGGCAGCAGATCTGTCCTGCTTCCCCCATCAGATTTCAGGTGGCAGAAGTGCGTGCTGCCCAAATGAAAACATCAAAGTCCTGATTAATTTCATATGTTTAGGTTTAACTAGAAGCCCGTTCAGCCTTTTAGGCTCATAACTCTGCTCTCTGGTCCTTTACCGTGTGCAGCTCTAGTGCTGTAATGATCTTGCACTGATGCTGAAGCTGTTATATTTCTTAAAATGACATCAGTATAAATAGTCTTCTTTTGTAACAAACTGTGTATTTATTGCATTAGTTTTCAAGCCACCAGTCACGCTATTCTAAAACGTGTTATTAACACATCTCTGAGTTTGGAGTGATGTCCTCCTCCTGCTGCTGAAGAGCTCAAGCTTTGATAGTGACACACTTGCAAATTGCTGTTCTGCATGAAGCTTTTTAACAGGAGATAGGAAGACGACTATTTTTCAGATCCAGGTTGTCTCAGGGTACAGGCAATTTGTGCTGGTTTAGAACGGTTTACTTGGGAGCTCAAGTCTTCATAAATTAAGAGAGAAATTCTGTCATCAGAATAATTCAGAGGCACGACAGTTTTTGTTTTGGTTTGTTTTTTTCCAGACCTTTAATCATTGTGGAATGAGGGGTGCGCTGGCTTTTCTGTTAGATGTGATATTTCAGCCGAATGTATCAGCAGATACAGTAAGAGAGGGAACGTTAGGGTGCCACTAATGCAGAGCAAGTGGCTTTCTGAAGCATAGGGGTAGTAGGATTTGGAGAGAGACAGCAGGGAGCACATGCCATTTTTGCATTGTGAAGGACTTCTGCTGTACTATTTCCCATGGTCTTAGGCAGTGCAATTTAACAAATGAATCGATGAACCAGTTGCTATTACTACTTCTGTCCTTGAGAGAAGCTGTGATTTTCCCTTTATCTTTACAATTTAAGCTTTGTCGATGGCCTTTTATAATGTATTTGCACAAAACCAAGAATAAAACGGGTTGCAATCAAGCAGATACACTTATTTTCTTCTGTTACTCTTCTTATAGCTGTCCCAGGAAGCAGATAAGGGAAGCCTTGTAGATGAAGAAAATATCTCTGAGTTGGAACAACCGGTATAGCTGCAAAGTCCAGTCAAGATGTCAGGCATACAAAGACATGTCTAGGTCTGGAGTAGGAGATGCACACCTCAAATCTAAACAAAATCTGTGTCTGACTGGAATTCATGACTTCTGGTATCCAGGGATACCATAAACATTACTTCATAGTTGCCTTTTGAAGATGTTTTGTAGATGTCCAAAATCCTGGAGAGCAGGATTAGAGATCAGAGATGGAGTGAACAGTGAATCCCTGGGTCTTTATTTGATTTGGATGGATGTGTGAGCTCACTCTAGGCTGCAGCATTTGTGAAGTTGCTGTGTATGATGTATTCTATGTGCTGAGATGTATTGGGATCCGAGGATTTTGATTGTCTTGTTTATCTATTGAGATGTTGCACACAAGTGTTGGCAAGCTCCCTACTTACTAGACCAGACATAGTTTCATACAGCACTTTTTGGACTGTGGAAACTTTCATCTGTTTGTGGTGTATGCAAATCAGGAGGTTACTTGAAGGCCGGGAAAATTTGTGTTGGGAATATATATTTGAAGATGGGCTCTCCATGCAGAACGTTTGGCAGTTTCTTAACGCCCCCCCCAGTTTCCCCAGGCTGGTGCTCTGGCTGTCGAGGGGTCTGCAATCAGTGCAGTGTCTGGGTTTTCTCATGGTAACCAGGCACTTACCATAGCTGTGTGCTACGGATGTACAAGCCTCAGATGTGTTTATTTTATATATATATATAAATTAAACAGTACAGTGCATCAAAGAGAGAAAAAGAAATTTGTTACTTTTCTAGTTCACAACATCTGCCAAGACTTTAACAATACTTCAGAAGAACTTCACTCCGTTTTGTTTAATTCAGGTTCTGCTGGTTTGGGTGGGATTGTTTTGTGGGTGTTTAGGTTTGGTTTCAGTAGTGTTTTGTGGTGGTGTTGGTTGGTTGGTTCTTTTAATTCCTGGTAATAATTAGCTGCTTTCTGCTTTCTGTCTTGCTGCTGCATGTTGTAGACATTTAACCCAATGCTGAATCTTTTCCTGGAACACCATCTGAAGCAGGTCACAAGAGGATCTGCTGGCACCATGGGGGTCCAACCATCTTTTTGACTCTTAGCAAGGCAGCACCCACTGCTGCTGAAACTTCTGGGAGCTTTGCCCTGCCCCTCCACGGGTCAAGAGGAGCAGGAGCTGGACTCTGAAAACCTGTAGTCACCCTTGCAAGAGTAATTTCCATGTTGCTGGGCACGAGCAAGGCAAAGCTCTGTCTTATGCTGACTATCAGTAGCAGCTGTAGCCTGGCAAACGCATAATCTGTAACCTACGTCCCTCCCTTTGGTCATAAACTGCAAACATACAGCTCTAAAAGTAGCTGAGAAGGTCTCTCACCAAAGCTGTTCATTTAGACTCTACACATCTTGCTGATGGAGCTTGCTGGTGTGGTGGTCAAGGATCAAAAACACCCTGACCTGTTAACAGTTTATTTGAATCAAAAGAGGATATTTTGGACTCAAAATCCCGTGCATTACTTGTTCAGCTGATAAAAGAGCTGCTACAAATAATCTGTCTTGTCCACACTAAAATAGAAGACATTTCTGTTGAAGGAAAATACAGCACCATAAGTAATTAAAACTATTCCAATTGATTTTTTTTTTCATTTTTAATCTGACCTTAAATCAGAGTGGTCAGCCATTGTATTTATTTTTTAAATTGCTGATTATTTAGAGAGATTGCTCTAAGCAATTACTAGTTAATATCCTTAATAGCCAGTTTTACATGTAGTCCACTGCTATGTTGCCACTGGCCCTGCTTGAGAAATATAATACACTGAATATCAGATCACATCCTGCATGTCCCCAGTATTAAAGAGAACAAAATGAAAGTAATATGAATTTCTCTGATAAGGACTACTTCTGCTGTGATTAGAGTTCTATCAAAATGTACCAGTCTAATATTAAGCACAGATTTACATATCTTTGAAATAATACAATTATATATAAGAAACCTTGCTTTAGCGATTAAGACAATGAGGTTGTGGCATTATAGGGAGAAGTCCACTCTTTTTGATCTGAACAATTTTTATTTTTCTTTTTTTTCTTGATATTATTGAAGCTCTATGAGGTAATAGCTCCCCCCCCCCATTTTCTGGAGGGTTACAATTGTTCTGTCAGTGACACTTGGGTTACATATTAAATGACCTTGTGAAGGTTCCTGCTTTATTCTAATCAACCATTTAGCAACAACTGGATGGCATATTTGTGCCTCACTGTTGGTTGTTTCACTGAGATTAAGGGACCATGGACTTTCTATATGTGCTATTATTTATTGAACCGTCTTTGAAGAAATTTGTCTACTGCTTTTCATTGATGGGAGTTTCTGGCTAACAGCACTTTAAATAAGTGGAAAATGCTCAGTTATCACCCAATGTGAACAGGATCAATAATGGTTTAGTAGTGTCTGATAATTGCAGTGGCTGTTATACAGAAGAGCTTGCATCTTCTTGAGTGACTCTTATCAATCTATTGTCCGTCATCATCTGATAATCAGACTGAAAATATAGTGGGGAATTATCCTTTTTTGAATCAAGCTTGTGAAAAACATTTGAAATAATGGTAAAAAAAAATAAAATCTTATTGTTCCACTCGGCATGGAGAAAAATTCAGGATCTGGGTGACTATAGTGAGAAAGGGATGGAAAAAAAATTGATGTGACTTGCTAAAGTAGAACAATATGTGTAGCACCATGATACAGGGGCAAAATATTTCTGCAATATTTGAAGAGTGTCTTAGAATATTTTCATTTACAGTCTGAAGGTGCCATGACCCCTTGTACCTCTCAGGACTATGCTGGTGACTTGAGAGGCAATCACAGGACACATGGCAACAAAGGTGTGCTAGAGTGCAGCAGAGTGCAGCTCTTGTTGCTTTGTTCCTGAGGGCAGCAGCACCAGCACCCCAGTGCTGTGACCTTGTGCAGCTTTGACTGTTCCTTCCTGGCCTTGGGAGCAGTGTTGCTCTTGGACACGCTGACTTCACTTACAAAACCAGAAGTATTTATCTCCCCACCCCTCTTTCCATGCCAGTAGGAGTGGCTTTTTTTAGTGATAGTCTCACCATCTTCCCACTTATGTTTTTTACTCTGCATTGTTCTTTCCCTTTTCAAGATTTATCTTTTCCCTTGTTGCTTTCACTAACACTATACCCTGGCCACCTGAGGCTTCATGGCCTTTCTCCTCTGCTGGCAACAGACACAATTGCCACAAACTGTCTGGGCACAGGTTACCATATTGCTGGACTCAGTTACCTAAGGGAATCCTTTCGCTCTTTTTTCTGTTTTTGCCCAAGGAATTAAGAATGGTGTGTATTTACTTATTTATTTTCACACGCAGTTAAATGAACTGCACCTCTGTACACCAGTGCTTCTATGAGTGTATTCTGTGAAAAAAAACCCGACAGCTTGTGTGTGTGGTCTACCAGCAGCAACAGTCTGTTTTCTGTGCAGCCAGTGTCTGTCTTTGGTGTCTGTTGTATCAGACCACCTGGTTGACAGCCACATATGTTGGGGGAAGGCAGAAGCACAACCTTGCATTCTTTCCCCTTATTCTTGTATTTTTATTTGCTGAATTAGAGTAATTGAGAGAGCTTTTAATTATCGTAAGGTGAAATAAAATCTCATAAACTAAATCAGTTTCATTTCCATAAAAACTGTAGCCTCTAACTCCATCAGCTACAGCTCTGTGGACCACATATTTTTACTTAAAGCCCATTTAGTAGGTAAAGGCTGAAAGGTAACATACAACAAATTCCTATACCTAGCCTTGAAAGCTGACCTGCTTGAGTTCGCCTCGTGCCTTCAAAGGGCTGAGTCCACGAGGACATTTGTGACTTCTGTATTCATGGAGTTCCTCCTGTCTTCTGAGCTCTAGCTGGCTATGCTCGCAGTGGCAAATAAATGGTGCTCTGTCTTTTCAAATTGTTTTGGTAAGCAGAGTTCTGGCTTCCAGAATGGAGGATTTCTATATAACTGCAAGGAAAGCCAAGAAAAGAGCTTATTACTGAAATGGAAATCGTAACAACTTTTTCCTGTACCATCCTGGAGTTTTCAGCTCATTTTCCAGTTCCCTTTTCTGTGCACTCAGAACTGTTTCAGAAGGCAGCTTCCTTCACTCCTTGGAACAAAACAGGTTAAATACTGCAGCATAAAGTGTGTGGTGCACACTGAAAATGTGCAGGTAATGCTAATAAGATTCATGAAACTTTTATACTTTAACTCAAGCCTATGCATTTTGTTTTACTCAGAAAATTCAGCCCCTAAAAGTCAAAATGCCATGGAAGAGTAACCTTGTCCAGTCTCAGACAATCCTCATCATGTTGTAAATGCTAAGAAGGAACAGCAAAGTCGTGTGTCTGTGAGAAGCTTTGTCACTTCTTTCCGTGGAGTAAAGAGTGAAGGACAGCTAGCCTCTGATTTGGCTGCCTCAGTTAAGTGTCCAAAGTTAAGGCAGGATGACTTTGGATCCCAGCTTCATACCAGAATAAAGGCAAAATTCATCTGAACTGGGAAACAGAAAAATATTTGTTAGATGAAAGTGGGATTGAATTTCGTTCTCAGCTGCTGAGTTTAATTTGCACTTCCCTTAAAGAAAGTGAAAGTTGCAACTCTTTAAGATTTAATGATATTTTGCAAATGGTTAATAGAATGTAATAGGCTTAAGGCAGTAGTACTTTCTAGAGATGAATTCCAGTGATAAGCATTTTAGATGGAAATGCAGACATTTGGAATTCAAAGCAGACATCTATTAACTCACCTCCCAATCTTCAGCTTTCTGTAGAAAAACTCTAAAAAGAAACCAAGTGAGGTGCTTGTCTGCAGCACTTAAGCTCCCATTACATTATATAAAATCAGCACCAGCCAGTGGTGTTTGGTTGAGAAATGTTCCAAAGTGATGAGTGTGGGTCTCCATTCAGGTAGATAACTTGTTTGCAGAGAGACCAGTTAAAGACCTGTTTTACTCAGTCTGCTTATCTTGAAATTAATTTTCCTCTAGTGCCTACTGATTATGATAAGCTTTTGTTTTGATTCTGCATCTGCTTGCTTTGGCATGGAGGGTGGTGAGAAGTTCCTTTTGGAGCTGGTCTCTGCTGATCCCAGAGCTGCAGAGCAGTATCAGGCTTATCTTCTCCCGTTTCCCAAGCCAGGGCTGCCAGCCTGCCCAACGTAAGGTGTTGGACAGCCTGAGCATGAATAGAGGGGTTTAGCAGATCTGTTCAGTGAGCTCTCTTCCAGCTCTCAGACCAGCCCTTTCTACCCTCTGTATCCTCCAAAATGGTGACAGCCTGATACCCCGTATGCAGAAAGTCAGTGGGAGTCGTGCTCTTCTATTTTAAATCTAGATAAGGAGGTGTCAAACTATAATCTTCGTCCTCTGGGATCAACACTAGAATCTAAGAGCATCAAAATGTTTTCCACAGCCCCTTCTCTTTCCCTCTTTCTTCTTTTTGTTTAGCAATGGGAAGCTCCTTTAACGTGTTGTGCATAAGAGGATGGCAGGTGACATCCAAATATCCTGAGCCTGTAACAGAACTTTTCTTCTAAAAGTCACGATAGCAAGTAAAGATTTTAATGGTAGGTTCTATAGGCAAGCTTGTAGATGTTAATTGGTGAAAAAAAATTATATTTAATTGGCTTATCCTTTCAAGAACTTTAATGTCATTTTTAGCATCTAACCCCCTGAGATAGGAGAGAGCATCATTTGTTTCACCTGGTCTAAGGTCCAGGGTGGGTTGGGTTTGTTTTGTTTTTATCATTAGGGAAGATGTGAAACTGCCTCTTACATCCTTTACACAGCTATTCTGTGCCACTCCTGTAAAGAGTGCAACGGCTGCAGCAGCCCCTGTCTTCCAGAGTGGTACGGGAGCGCACGGGGGCACTGCTGCTGTGCTTGGGACACCTTTGACAGGAAGTGTAGCTGAAGTATCTCTACCCAGCCATACTCCAGTATGCAACTGAAGACTGCCAGTTCTTAGGCAGCGTTCAGCATCCAGCTTGACATCTGCTGAGGTAGTTTTCTGCAGCTGCATTTAATAATCTAGTGCCTTTATTTATTTATTATTCCGGCTGCTCAGTGAATGCCAGGATCAAACAGATTTGCCGTGGAGCGTCCCGGTGAAAGAGCAGGACTGTAAAGTTAGATGCATTCTTGCGTGAGGTTCCGCTACCCCTAAAGCACTGGGTAGCATTTAGGGACCACAGAAAGCATCAAAGACATTTGTTTTGTTTTGCAAGCAGACCTGTTCAGATCAAAATTGGGTCTGAATATCATTTTTATTACTCTTAGAATTCAACTGATTGGTGGGGAAATGATCCATTCAGCTGGGTAAATATCTCAGACTTCCATAGCTTAAAAAATTCAAGGAAAACATATTCTACTGTATTCCATTGATACATAAAATAACACACCTTTGTGAAGTAGGTGCATAGCTTAATGGGAGCTTTAGCTGTTGATTTCTCTGTTTCTGTCACCATTATAATATTACTTAATCACAGCTTTCTGTGCCTAATTTACCCAAGAGTATTTTTAATAGAAGCATAAAAGAAGTTCGATGCTGGGTATGAAAAGAAAAGGAATTGGGGTCCGGTGTCTTTGACACACACTCCATAACAAGGTAATTCTTTAAAGGAGTGTCACAGAGCTCTGAGAGAATAAAACACACACTCCAGAGTAATTCTGGTCTTTCAGATAGACGCATAATTTTGATTATATGATTTATGTCAGATGATGTTAATTTATGTAGGAAAATATGTGAAACATTCCCAAGGAGTAAGGACGGATCTGTGTACCTTGAGAGACCTTTAACAAGCCCATGCTCCCCCCTCTTACATAATAAACTAGAAACGATGTTTAAGTGGTAGAACTTTAGTGACATGTTTGAGAGCCTTCCTTACAGATTGAGCAAAACTGACTGCTGCTTATTCTCGTGCATGCTGTCAAGTTTGTACACACCAGTAGATCCTATTTTTTTCACGTCAGCATGCTAATACATGTATATCTTGAACAGCCACGAGACATAAATGAACACATCTAAGAAAAGTAGGTAACTGATTTACAGGAAACTAAAGGTTGAATCATTAGTAACATGCCTATGTTTGGTTTTGTCACATACAAAGCATGAAATATCCCATTAATGAGAAGTGGGAAGAATTTGCTTGCTACATATTTTTTTTAAGATAAAGTTTTTATTTTCACATAGAGTAGACAAGTTATTTAAGATACACAAAAAGGCACAAAGTTGGGGGGAACTGAGGTGAGTTTGTCATCTTTTTACTGGAAGACAGTGCAGCAGGTAAGTGAACAGACTATGGTGGGTCTTCCCAACCAAACCAAAAAGCATCTGTTCAGTCGGTTCCTTCCTTTAACTCAGGTGAAGACTTTCCCGTGAATAAAGCCTAGCACTGTAGCACTGGTTCCCCTCTTGACAGCAGCATCTGAAAGAGAGCTCTCATTCTGGCTACTGTTCCCTTAATGCTCTCGTAACAGTTTATTTCCAGCACATCTAATTCTCTGTTTATACTTTACAAACCACTCTGAGAGCATTTGTGGGTTCGTTGTGTTTTGGTTTGGTTTTATCTTTACCCTGTCCTGCACATATATTATTTAACATTTCCAAGGTTTTCCTGGAAATGTTTCAGAATATATGTGCCTGATACAGAATACGGATACCATTGTGGTACAACCAAAAAGTGACACCCTGCAACATGACACACATAAATACATCATACCTGGTGTTTACAATCAACCAGGTCACCCAGCCTGTCAGTTAAGGTTGCCCCTTCCATTCCCAATGAGAGGCAAAGCTGGCAGACAGGTTATGAGCAAGCCACATAGCCGCTTGCTTTCTGAACTTCACATTTGCACAACTATCATAATTTTCTCTCTGTTTTTAAATAAAATACACAGGGATTTTAGAATTAATGAGATGCCCAGTCTAAATGCAGTCACTAAAATTAGCAGAAGCAAGAGGTATCGGGTGTGATGTAAAGGTCTTTTATTTTTTTTCTTGCTTGTTCTCCTGTACTGAGTTGAATGGTTTGTGTCACGAATAATACTAGGCCTGTTAATGAGCACGGGCCTGCTTCAATAGAGAAAAGGTATTCTGTGCTTCTTCGTGTGCATTGTTTACAACAGAGTGAAACAGCCAAGGTTGAATACGAGGACTGTGTCTTCAAGGTTTCTTGACCAGACAGGCATACACATAGATACATATTTGCATCGCTGTACGTCAGGCTCCTCCTTTTTAAGACATAAAAATTACATGGTGAGAAGACCAGCAAAACCCCCGATGAATACAAGACACAATGAAGGCCTCAGATTTTTAAGAGGAGTGTAGCTTTGGATTTTTTTTTTTTTCTTCTTTTGTTATAAGCACATATACCTGACATAGGTACAGTATTGATCTGCCTACTGGTGGTGAAGCTGGCTTTTTGTTCATCTGGTGGTTGTGTTACCCTAAAGCCGCATGTCAGTTCATCAAAATCAATTCTCTTTTGATTTTTGCAACAGCAGAGATGGGTCAGCTAACAAATGACAAAGGGGCCTATTCATGACAAAGCGATTGTTGCATTACAAGTACAATTTTGTAGGAATTTAACAAAAAGGAAAAAAAAACCAAGAACACAATTTTACTGCATCATTTACTGTCTCACATGATTCCTCAAACCTCTCAAATGTCACATAATGCAGTGGTTAGAGAGTCTTCAGAGTAGACTTCTTAAAGAGAAACACAATGCATTCAACAGTGTGGGTTTTTTTCAGTAGATGAAAAATACATTTCATTTAAACATATTTCCTAACACCTGGCCATAGATTCAGAAACACCTCAACTGACCCAACAGAACCCTCTCCACATTAGTCATACTGTTATCTGCTTTTTTTAGTTACTTAGCAAAGATTATATAGGTGAGGCAAGAACTCAGTGTTCCAGTTTGTGAACTGGTCATTTGTGCCCTGGTCATTTCTCCTGCTGAACAGCTACAGCTGCATCCCCCAAGGTTGGCTTGTTTTCAAAGCTCAGATGGTATCTGGAAAGAGATCCACTTGCTAATTTTGCAAAGATTTTTACCAGTTCAGTGCCAACAACCGATGAAAAGGGAAGAATTAAGAAAGGGAGGGTATAAATTAATATTTTCAGGACACTAAATTTTGAAGTTGACATTTTTGCCTGAATGAGAGTTTATATTTAAGCAACACTGAGCTCATACAGACCATAGATGTCTTTCTTTGTACGTATTTATCGGATGAATGACAAATCTTAGACTTAAACATGAGTGTGAAAGTTTTCCATGGGGTTGGGAGTGTCCTGACTTAATGTCCATGTGCAGAACATTCTGGGCATATGTTTAACTCTGTTGAACTGCATTAATAATGGGTTGGAGGCTCTTGTTTTGGAGAATCTCTTGGCTGCCACAGCATTGAGAAAAGTACTCTTGTGATCTCTCTGTTTTCAACAGCCCTGGTAGAGTGCTTTAGGAAAGCAAGGATTTAGCAAACTGGTTGAACTAATTCCCATCTCTGATGGTTGTTAACTTTTCTCTTAAACGGAGATGTTGTCATCTATTTGAAACCTAACTGGCCACACAGTTGACCCTGAGATTGGTACGCTGGAAGACTTTTGTGCCTAGGAAGGCTGTAGTTCCCTTTCAAATTTGTCTTTTAATAAAGTTTTCTCAACTTTATATTCCCCAGAAATTCTGAAGAACCATCAGTATCTATTTAACAGGGAGCTGAAAAGACTTTCTCATTATTACCTTGTCTAAAATTGGTTTGTAAGTATTGCCAGGTTGGTGAAGAATACTTCTAGCAGGATTGCACGGGGATGGTGCACACTTGTGTGAAAGGAGGCAGCCTCCAGCCTCAAACTCTGTGGGCTGTTGTGCAAAGTCTTTGCCTCCTCAGCCAAGTCAGAGGGTTTCCAAGTGCATATTTAGCTCCCCCCATCTGTACTGATGGACATGGTAGACATTTCTTGGAAACATAATATGACTGGGGGCTGCGGAACCGGGACTACATCTACTCCAAACTTTCTGTATCTCCACAAGCTTATGGGAAGGACAAACATTAGGCCACTCTGGGCTTATTGTTGTTGTTGATGGTGGTTTGTTGTTGTTGTTGCCAAAGAACTCAAAAGAGAGACAGTTGCTGTATATCAGTCAAAAGGAATAAAAATGCAAACAATGCCAGTGTTATGCCTGTATGGATGTATGATTTGCATTTAGATTTAGATATGGAAATTAAGTTGGCATTTGGCTTTCAGTAGGTTACTGGTATGGCTCATAGAGTTGGAAAGTTTGAACAGCCACATTTTAGTTGCTGTGGTCACAGGAGTAACTCTTCTCAGCTTAAATCAGTTTTTCACTATTCCTTTTTATTTATTTATTTGCAAACTGCTAGGCATTTTCCCCCAGTTATAAACTTGAAACTATTCAAACTGTTTGGTTTTAGCCCATGAAGTTTTAAGCATGCAAATGCTTTTTCTGCACGTGCATCTTCTTGTGTGTTTTAATGTATAAGGCACAGAAACATCCCTTTACTGATCCCTTCTGCAGAGGGATTAGACACCAGTAGCCAGGACTATATTGGGACAGCCTTTTCACAGCTGTTTAAGCACAGAATAAAACCCCTTATTGATCCTACTGAAACATCTAAGACATGGCTATTATTATTACATATCCATTTATCCTCTGGTGTTCTATTTGTCTTGCAGACAACACTCTTTAAAGCAAGGTGCTGTCTAGACTGCTTGGAAAATGTGTTACTCTGAGGCACGTACTACTGTTTGTGCACTGTACTGAAATCTTGGTCTTGATAGGAATGGCAAAATTACATTAACTTCATTGGGAAGATTTACCCAAGCCTGGCAGGCAGGGAATGTATATTCCAATGTTCCTTTTGGAATTGTGCAGCTCTGAAATGCCTTTTCCTTAGGACTACTTTAAGGTCATCATATCTACAAGTACTTTAATCACGGTAACACATTCCCTTTGCCTGTTTAATATTTCCTGAAATGCTCAATAACATTTGCCTCTTCTCTAATAAAATTGCCAAATTCCATTCATTTTCGCTTGCACATACACGTGATTTAACTTGGGGTGCCTGGGGCAGAGATTCTGGGAGTTTATCAGGGCTTTTTTTTTTCTCCCAGCAGTCTCCTTCTGGAGAGAGTTCGTTTGCAAGCTATAATGAGAAGTAGGTTAAAAGAAAAAGGGCATTTTAGTGGAGGAGTGAATTAAAATTCAGCAGCCTAATATCAGCAGTAGTTTATTACAGGGCCTTGTAAAAGGCAGCTCTGTGTCTTTTTTTTTGTGTGTGTGTGCACTTTTATTTCCTTTGATATCAGCAGGGGAATTTTCTCTGCAAGACCCATTCCCATCTCACTTTTCTGCTTTCAGATCCCTGCTGCTCTGGGTTTTCTCCTTTCATTTTGATATATGTTATATTCTTCAACCTTCCCACTTGAAGGTTGTAGGAAGCTTGATATTGCCCTTAAAATAGAGAACACAATGGATGTGAAAATTCTTCAAGGGTTGGCCCTGCTTTTCATATATGTTGAAAAGAATCCTTCCACTTACTGTGAGGCCTTGGCAGTGGTGGAGGTGAAATCTTCAGGACACCATCTTATTCCTAAGAAAATCCTACTAGAAATGGTAACTTGCTACCGTCGGTTTCAGTTGTACCAAATCCTTAATAAGAATGTGTTTGAGTACTCTACAGTAATTACACAAGAATAAGATATAATTGTGAATTTATATACACCTATCTCTAATGCTGATGCTGAACTAAAAATGTGCTGTTGTAATGATCTGCTGCTCACGTGTGTGCCCTCCACAACACGTAGCAAGTTCCCTCCTGTAGTTTGAAGTAATTTCTCCTCTGTACTTCCCAGGACGAAGGCTAAAAAGCTGATCGGTGCCTCTGCAGCAGTGGGGAATTCCTTTCCAGACACCAATCATAGTGTGGTTGACATGTTCCATAGAAAACTGTTCAAACCTCCTGCAGCTCTTCGCTGGCTCACCTTCCGCTTGTGGGTGACCCCCGGTAGACAGGGAGGCTGGTGGCGATGGCCCGGCTCCGCTCCGGCGGTGGCCTCTGCTGCATTTCTAGCTGTTACAAATAGATGGCACTTTTGACTTGTACTAGAGCAATTCCGCTGGTAGAATGCAATACCTGAAAAAAACCCACCCCTACTTACCAGGGGCTTTCACAAGTCAGGCACATATTTGTTGTTACTCATATAGGGGCAAAAGAGATGAGGCAGATTCAGATAATCTGCCATGTAAACCTCAGGCGGTGAACGAAAAACCCCCAGATGAAACGCTCGAACGGGCAACCCAGGTACCTTTGTAACGGATTTCCAGCCTCGCCCGCGGGTTTCTCGGGGCGAGCTGGAAGAGAATTATCCTTCAATACCGAGTTGCTTTAAACGCGGACGAGGCAATTGCCACCAAAGTCTCCTCTTTGCTGCTTTCCCGGTCTCCACGCGTGCACACGGAGAGGCAGGCAGGCGGGGATCAGCCCGTTGTCTCGCAAGTGTTACTTATCATATTAATTAAAATCTGGTGACACGATAACACCAGCAGCTGTGGGGGAAAGCGAGGGAAATTAACAAACGTTTGATTTGTTGTGTTGCTAATGTGACACTTATTATACAGGTCACAGTAAAACAATACCTCAGCCCAAATATGCTAATGCTGCCCGAGAACTGTTGCAGTTGTAAAAACATTGGTGTTTATTATAATGAGGCAGAACAGCACGTTACCTTCAGCAGAGTGAATTGCTGTTCCTCAGGGCAAGAAGGAAGTGCATCGGAAGGTTTAATTAAAAAAATAAATAATTATTATTCCTCTGTATTTTTTTAATTATTAAGTGAAATTGTTAGACTTATAAAGCCAGTGAAATGAAAACAACTTGAGGTACGAGAAGGATGTGCAGCTCTTAGAAAGCAAAATCTGTAATTTCTAATGGACATGGATTGAATGGAGGAAGCCTGCAGCTTCTTCATTTAGCATTCCAAGGAACTTTGTTACAAGAACAAAAGGAAATGATTTACTCAGATACAGGTTATGCTTTAAAATACATGTAGCACTGGAAATGTAATTACATTTAGAAATGGATGTATTAACTGCCCTTTTCCCCCGAGGAAAACTAATATCTAAGCTTATTTTTTATGATGGCTTATGTCCAAACAACTGGTTTGATGACATTTTTAAACAAAGACCTTCGGACTTGAAATAATTATTCCTGTGCAATTGTTGGATCACGTATAATTGCTTGCTGCTTAGTACCTCTTCCCAAACTTAATTGCCCTATACTCTGGATCTGAGAGTGTTGTATATAAATAAATAAAGGTATAGAATTCAAACTGTTACAGGAACAATTCTTCCCACAGTTAAAGTAAAAATTATGAGTACGCATTCAGCATTTTGCAGCAGTTTACATCTTTCCAGGAGTAACTGAAGTTTTATATTTTCAAAGGTTTATTTTATTTCCAGAGTATTTTCTCAATCTTTGTACAATATTTTTGAGCCCAAGGAAGCATCTCTTTTTTTCCTTTTTTTTTCTTCTTCTTTCTGATGTTTTGATCATTTTACTGAAATGGGGTGTATGAAGTCAACCATTTGTTTGACAGTCTTTGACAGCAGATTATGTAGATTTTGCCTGACAGAACACTAGTCATTCGGAACTGAATTCCGAGTGAGCAATCTAGATCAGAGGTCAGGCTGCGGGTTACAAACTGGGACAGATATTTCACCTTGCTGTGCAAAAGGACACAAAAAAGCATACGAATTGGGAATTGGTGGGAACTAAAAGGTTAAAGCAGAGGTGATGCAATTACACAATATTTACAGCATAAGATTGTGCTGAAGTCCTTTTGATCATCCTGCCCCTCCAGTTCACGGAGGAAGCAGGCACTGATTTGGAAGCGGTCCCTGAACAAATGTAAATGCACCCTTTAAAGCTCTGCTGTATGCCAAACTGTTAAACTGTACCTGTTGTCACCTGCACTTCCCATCATTCCCCTTGTTTCCAGTTTCCAATAGGTATCGGAGTACACAGGTGCACGTGTCAGAAAATAGTTCCTTATACTTCCCCCTTTTTCAGAATCGTACCAGTAAGAAAAAAGAATTCTGTAAAGAAAAGATAATTATCAAGTGCAACACTGACATATAGAACACAGGGAGTAGATATTTTGACTTTTCAAATTAAAATTGTCTGGTGCAAAAATGTGATGCTGAGACTCTGAATTCAATTATTGGTAAATTAAAGGTAAAATCATACAAACAAAAAACCAACCAACCAAAACAATAATAATAAAAAAAATCCCAACAAAACCAAAACACAACAAAAAAACCCCAAACAAACCCCAAATCAAAAAAGGGCTCTATATTTCCCTGGTTACTGGACCATGATAGAAATGAAACCAATTTGCAAATATCTTAAGCTATCAACAGAAAGTCTGATTTTTTTTTTCCGTTTAGTGATCAGTGCTAGCAGTTAACAAACAAAACAAAATGCACAAGAGCATTTTGTTTTGAGGAGGAGGTTTAAAAAAATCCCCCAAACCAAAGAAATAACAAAGGACTAGACCAGAAAGGTGGCTTGGTTTAGCGTTTTTTCCTTGAATTCCTTAAAGGTGGAGATTGTTTTCAGAGGAACATTAGTGCAACATTTATTATCTGTCCTCCTCTATTGCACTCAAAGATTAATATTAACATCTGCCAAAATAAAACCAAAGTCAAAGCAGAAGAGGCTAAAGAAAATCCAGAAAGTGATGTAAGTTTGGGGTTTTGTTTTTGGAGAGTCTGTATAAATTATATGGAGCTTTTGTGCAAACTTCCATCTTATATAAGTATGAAAGAATGTCTCTACATGTTCAAGGAGGTTAAGGATTCCCAAATCAATAATAAAGATGCCAAGAGTACAGTTTAAATCTACTAAGTAACTAAAATCCTAAAACCATTATGTGGGGGGGGGAAAAAAAAAGAGAAAGAAAAAAAAAAGAAAACACTTAAGGCTGATGAAATATCAAGGTTTATTATTCTATTAGACTTTGACAATGAAATGAAATACACAGACCTCTAACAATGTTATTAAAATAAAATTTCAAAGCTTGATTTTTCAATCATGTAGTCAAAGAAAGGAAGACATTTTACAGTCATATCCTGTAGAGTATAGGAAAGTTCTCTGTCAAAGCTGTGTAACATTTTGATTAAGTGCTTGATAGATTATAAATATAAGTCAGAGCTAGCAAGACACTGTAATAAATGGATCTTCTCAGAATGACTTGTGATCAATTTCAAATTACAGAAGTTTGTAATATACTCATTTCTTCCCTGCATACACTCTCTTTAATAATGCCCCAGCTCCACGTGTGCAGTTTGCCTGTGTGTAGGTGCTCAGTGTAGCAACAGACTCACAAATGTGTATTCATACACCGATATACAAGTACATACGCTTGCACGTCCACATCTCCTTATCTGTGGTTCAAGTAGTCTTCTGTTCCACAAGGGTTTGTGTTCTTGTCATTATTTTGCATGTCATTAGACTGTTTAAATCACTGGGTATACTGCCACGAATGGGTTCTGGCCAAGCAGAGCGGAGCCCAGACCCACAGCTGATTACATAGGAAGTCAGTGGCAAATGTAACGCCCCAAAAAGCAAAGTGCAGAGCCGTTCCTGGCGGATTACTGTCAGCAACAAAACACCCTGCTTTTTGCTGCTGTGCCTCCTTTCCACTGCAGCGTAACTCTGGAAGATTTTTTTTTTTCTAGGGGAAATATATTTTGGTATGAACTGAGCAGTAGCTGATTCAGTTCTGCGCTCTCAACTTTTGTTACCAGTGCTGTTCATTGAAATAATATAATTTATTGATATAATTTAACCTCTCTCATATGAATTGTTTGAAAGCAACCAGTCTCTTAAGTACTATTGATCTATGCTCTACCCTGATTTTAATGGGCACTCTTATAATACTGTCTCTGGAACCTATTCTATTTGTCCCTAAGTACATTAATCTCAGTAATTACAATTATATTCATTATAAAAATACTCCATGTAGTACCTAAAAAATTTGACTCTTAGCTGCAAATAATTTGTCATTATCTTGTTCTGAACTGGAAGAAGCCTACCAAAAAGGCAGGAAATGACTAGAGAAAGAAGAGAAAAATTCCAAAGGGTTTTTCTAACAAAGAAGAGACTGTTTCCAGTGGAAGTTGTACCACACAACATGTTTTAGATGCATACATTCAACACGATAATAAGTTTACAGTCAATCGTTGGCTCATAGGTCGTTGGTCATGAATTATAATCTGAAATTACTTTCTTCTGAATAAGATCTGAAACTACGCAGGTTTTTCATATAAAAAAAATCTTTACAGTTCACTGGGGAAGATTCATTATCAATGCAAGCCTGATAAATTTGGCAAGATGTTAACATTTATTACTAACATTTGTTTGTTTAGATTACTGTAACATGCTGTACAGTGGGTTTATAATAAGCATTAGACCAGCAATAATAGGAACTTTTCTTTTTGAAATGTCACAGATGCGCCATTCCCTTTAATTCTCCAGAAATCTGGGAAGTGATGATAGAAAAGGGGGGGGTGTCGTTCAAAATATGCAATTTGGTTTTTACGAACAATTTTTAAAAAGACCAATTTCCATATATCAACACTTCTCAGTGAGTTCCATGAAACATTTTGATATGATTTACCAAAAACAGTTTTTGCATCAGGAACATTACAGTAGCTAATCTGCATCTGTAAGGAGTGGGAAATGGAATCACATTAGATATAAATGTAATGCAAAACAGAAAAAAAGTTAATGCAACATTATGGTAGAGAATTTAAATGTACAATAGTGAGGATATTCAAAGTTATGGTTCCCACAGCAACAGTAACTCAGCTTTATTTACATTGTGGCATTATATATGTTTTATTCCTTAAAGGAAAACCGATTTATTTTTTCTCAGCTCTAGAGGATAACATTCATACATTAGGAAATACTTGTCTCTGAGATGAAACTGTGAACGGCAAAAATATCCATGGAAATACCTATCACTCTAAAAGGTGAGAGAAATTTAGCTTGGGAGAAGGGTATTTAAATTAGTGTGCAGTAATTTAGTGCAGTTAACTCTTTAATTGATGACCTAGCACGAATTTTTGCTAGAAGTACTTGAATATTTCAGCTGGAACTACTTGAATTTCAAATAGGAAACTTTTGCTTAAATATTAGATGCTTTTAATTACTTTTTCATTTGACCTGACTGGAAGCTTTTGAACGTGTTTGGGTTTTGAACATGTTTAGTTGTTGAACAACTTTTACAGAGGCTGGATCATCCCTTGCATAGCCTTTTAGCAAATGCTGAATTGCAGTGCTAGCTTCAGAAGAGCTTGATAAACTGATTTCATCTAACAGGTCACGAGTAATAGCAAGTATACAAGATGAAAAATAACCAGAAGGCAGGTTATCTGTACTTGGCTGCATGCTTCACTCTAATGTGGGCTTCATAGTGATGAAGCAGGAATGTAACTTTTGAGGTTGCTTTCTCTTTTTTTGCATAAAATTAACTCCTTGAATAAAAAATGGATAGCATACCACCATAATCCATCGTATCCTGCCTTTAGGCTCCTCTTATGTGGGTGATTAGTCTGTGTGGATCCTGAAACTTCAGGTTCCCCCACTGTAGACATCTACCACTGAAGTCTGTTCCAGTGCTCTGTAACCCTTACAGTAAAGGAGTTCCTCCTCATGTTGAGGTGGAACTTACTGTACTCAAGCAGTTAATAGCTGGAGCACCTAAAAACATAGGCAGGAGATAAATTAAGGATTTTGTAATATTGACTGTCAAGGGTTCCACACTTCAAACCTGGTCCTCTCAGCAGTAATTAGCAGTGGGCTTTTTACTCCAGTAAGCCCAGGATGGTAAAAAATGTGGTATCATGAAGCTTGTTACTTGGTGCAAAAGGAATTTTCTTGGGTCCTGTGGCCTGTGAATGTTGGTGGTTACCACCTGGCAGCTGGGTGGGCTGTGGGGAGAGGTGCTGTTCACAGGGCATCTGTCATATTCAATGCCTAGCTTTCTGGTCTAATGCTATGGGCACTTTAACAATCCGTGCTAAATTAGGCCCTAGGTTTTCTGTGACCTACCTAAAATTCTGTTTGTTACCAGAATTGTGCCTGTAAATCTTTACATGTTTATAGACTGCACTTCTGACAATATATTAAACGTTCTTTGGGTGTCCGTACTATACAGAATCACAGAATCATTGAGGCTGGAAAAGACCTCTGAGATCATTGAGTCCAGCCTATGACCTAGCACCACGACAGCAGCTAAATCATGCCACTAAGTGCAGCATCCAATCTTTCCCTAAACACCTCCAGGGATGGCGACTCCACCACCTCCCTGGGCAGTCCATTCCAGTCTCATCCCCCAGTCTATAGATGGGGTTATTGTGACCAAAGTGCAGGACCCTGCACTTGGCCTTGTTGGATCTCATCCCATTGGCCACAGCCCACTGACCCAGCCTGTCCAGGTCCCCCTGCAGCTTCCTACCCTCCAGGGTATCAGCACTGCTCCCCCACTTGGTGTCATCCGCACCTTTACTAACGGTAGACACGATCCCCTCATCTGGGTCACCAATAAAGGTGTTGAATAGAACTGGGCCCAGTACTGATCCCTGGGGACACCACTGGTCACCGGACACCAGCTGGATGCAGCACCATTCACAGCCACTCGCTGTGCCCGGTCGTCCAGCTAGTTTTTAACCCACCTGTCCAAACCATGGGCTGCCAGCTTTTCCAGGAGGATGCTGTGGGAGGCTGTGTCGAGTGCTTTGCTGAAGTCTCTGTAGACCACATCAGCAGCCTCCCTCTTGTCCACCAGACGGGTCACCCAGTTGTAGAAGGAAATAAGATTGGTCAGGCAGGACCTTCCTTTCCTAAACCCATGTTGGCTGGGCCTGATGCCCTGTTTTTCTTGTAGGCGCTGCTTGATGGCACTCGGGATGAGACACATAATGCAACTAGATTGTTTGTGTATATTCTCAGCCCTAAAAGTCTTTTTCCTTGGTAATAAGATGTTGGGGGTTTTTTTTTGAGTAGAAAGGAAAAAGAAATTCATGTTTCATTAGTCAGCATCCTCCTTAGCAATTTTGCTAGAGAAAACAGTCATTTCACATAGGGATTAAGCAAGATTTTCACTTAAGTTTCAATCCTGCAGAATGCAGAGGGAATATTTGGAGGGAGCAATACAGAGAAATTTGCACTTGTAAATGAACTTCATTTTAAAACAGAAGACAAGTCTGCAAGGACCCTTCAATACAGTAATTTTGGAGAAAGCAGAATGACATTGCAAGTGAAAGCCTATGCTTATCGGAGTGTGATAAATTAGAATCAGACCCAACTACATGGTTCTGATTGTTTCCACCGAATGTTTCCAAATAATTAAATAGCATACACATGATGCCAGAATGCCATAGGAATAATCCTCAAAACTCCACTGAGGTGTAGTGTAAATGAACACATGCATAATTCTGTTACGTGGTAAGTCATTCTAAAACCAGCAGAAGATCAGGAAAAATGTAATTTTGAGAAGGGTATAATTTCTACACTACTGTATCCAGATATTCTTAAACCACTCATCTTCAGAGCAGACTGAATACTTTGAAAATCTGAAGTTGTAAAGACGTGCTGTATTTAGTCTTTGTATCCAAAAGATGAAAAGGGTACTTTTTAACTGGTTGGAAAGCAAATTCTCCACAGCACTTTATGTATTCCGACTCTGTAGCTGAGTGCCAGCACAGACCCAGAACCCACGGTCTCTCAGCAGCGATTACTCAGACGCTGCTGGAAGAGAAGTGCTCAAACTTTGCAATAATCCTCCTTGGTCTGAACACAGGATGTAAAGGAATAAACCCCCTCTCTTTCTCCCAGATCAAAACACTGAAGCGTTCAGAAAGTTATTCACCCTTGAGAAACAAAGGTATGTAATAAAATCCATATTTTACTTTTATGTTACAGAAGAACACTGAAAACATCATTACAAACTACTCTGGGCTCATTTAAAGCATTATCATATGCGTGGCAATATGAAAACATGTAAAATATCTCTGTGAAACTCATACAGCTTGTTTCAGAGAAACAAACACACGCATTATTCCTTGTTTCCTAGTAATTTAATTCGTTACCTGGAAGAGACGGCTGCGTATTGCTTCCAGCAAAATCACGCTTTTAGATCAGACAAATGAGGTGTGATAGAAAACTGTGGTTAATCAGATTGAAAATTATTATTTTAAAGGCAAGCTGTATCTTGGCTAGCTGAAGGTTCCAGATGTTTCCACATGGACAGCATTTCTGTGTCTTTGAACCTCAGAAAAACCTGGATATGAGAGGTAGAACTTGTGGCAGACAAAATTAGAGATTATTGAGAAAATGAGGAAAAAGGAAGCCATGTGAGGAAGAGGGGCAGTGAGTAAACAGAAGCAAGCAGAATGAGGACAGAGAAATGTATGAAGTTTAAAAAGACACACTTAAAAAGCAAAATCAGGTTGGTCGACATGCAAAAGTATTACTTTTAGAAGACCAGCTACTGCTCAAACTCCAGAACTTCAGGGGTGAGACTTTTCAGGCTGGTACAGGAGATGAGCTGAGAATGTAAGTCTCCCTATTTCTAGAGGCTGGAATGAATAGGCAGCACAGCTCTCCCCGGCTTCAGTTCCAGGTGTTCCTTCCCTGGCACTCATGTAGTCATTAACCCTGGGCATTTATTGTCTCAGGGGCTCCTCAGGACAAGTTCACGCTAGGAAAGGTATGGTTGCTTTCTGGATGTCTTCTTTATTTCAAAATGTGAAGATTTAACGATAGTCAACTGTTGCATTAACTCCCACTAAATGCATCTCACCCCAAGGGTCTGCTTTGACTCAGGGAAGACCTCACAATCACTTTGTCTGGTAAAGTCTGGAACACCAGTGATGTTCTTAGCATTGTTCTAGCAGTTTTTAGTGCTGCAGTACATTTGTTAGTGTCTAATCATCAGACTCGGAGAGATGAGCTCTTAACATGTGTACACTGGCATACATTTGAAATTGATAACACCACCTACAGAAATTTCATGGTTAGGCTGTTAGACTGTTCTTGGTGAATTGAGGTGTGCTGTAAGACTCTCCACACAGTCAGTACTCAGAAATGGGTGGATGCATTCACAGGCTTCGATGAATGTCAAAATGAAACTTTTTTTGCATACTTTTGGTATTTGTAGTCTGCCCTGAGCTATTTACCCCTGCTCCTGGACAGAGATGCCTCCTTACCCTGCCTTTGAACTCTTTAAACATGTATCTGCTGAAGTGAGAACATGAGCAAAGTGGCCACTGGTATTTCCCCATCTGTACAGTGAGTCTGAAAGCCACACTTCACTTCTTTAAAATTTATTTTAATATTGGCAAAGGCTGAATAAGAAAATCAAACTATTAGATGAACTGAGAACTCGGTAGTGTTGGACCACACAGCTTTTACTAAAACTCAAAGTATGTATTTGAACTTCTCTTCAGAGGTCAGGATAGAATCCATGGGAAGATGCATTGGTCTTTTAGGACATATGGTCAAACATTCTTATCTCTAGGTGTTTTTCAGAATGTATTGTTATTTCATGTTTTCATGAGGGCAGATATACTCTCCAGATTCACTTGTAATTCCTCCAAATATTTTGTTTTCTTTGTCTTTCTGTACTTTGTTTCTCTTGGCACAGCTGGTGGTCAGCCTTTGCCGGTGACAGTTTAGGAGTGATTTTGCTTAGCTGTGCTAAAGAGCTTCCAGATCTTTTTGTTCTATATTCTCTATGTTCTTAACCTCCTTTGAGGTCTGGCTCAATGACTTTGTCTTATATAACCACACTGTGCTTGTTTTGGCCGGGAGAGAGTTAATATTCTTCACAGCAGCTGGTATGGGCTATGCTTTGGGTTTGGGCTGGAAACAGAGCTGGTAACACAGAGATGTTTGAGCTGTTTCTGAGCAGAGCTGACACAGAGTCAAGGCCTTTTCTACCTCTCACCCCACCCCACCAGAGAGTAGTCTGGGGCTGCACGAGAAGCTGGGAGGGGACACAGCTGGAACAGCTGACCCCAGCTACCACAGGGATATTCCAGACCATACAACTCAGCATATAAAGCTGGGGGAAGAAGAAGGAAGAGGGGGACATTTGGAGTTACGGTGTTCTGTCTTCCCAAATAACCATTCCGCGTGGCGGAACCCGGCTCTGCTGGAGCTGGCTGAACACCTGTCTGCTGATGGGCAGTGAGTGAACTGCTTGGTTTGCTTTGGTTGTGCTGTGGTTTTTGCTTTACATATCTCCACCCCCTGAGTTTTCTTGCTTTGACTCTTCTGGTTCACTCTCCCATCCCAGCCAGGGAGAGTAAGCGAGCGGCTGTGTGGTACTCAGCTGCCTGCCTGGGGTTAGCCACAGTGCATACCCACCATGCTGACTGAAAACTTGACCCCGTCTTCTGCTTCATGTGCTTCCTTTTGTCATTCTGCTGCTCAGTGCTCTGAAGTTGGCCCTTTCTGATTTTAAATTGGTACATTAAAATAAATGTTACCTTACTAGAAGACAGATTTGAACCTGGGCAGTTTGCTCAGGTTTGAGGTGCTCCCTGGGGATGGAAGTCGTTAACGTACTGCAAGTGCAGGAACAGTGCTTGCCCTGTTGAGTTCCCTCTGTCCAAACTCTGGGTGAAAATCTAGTCGAGTACTTTTTTCCTGTTTAGCACTTGATGTTGACAGTCCTTTACAGATTAGGAAAATTACTCTTTTCTTGGTTTCATTCTGCTGACCGTACAATTAACCTACTTGGATAGTGTCTGGGTTTGATTAATAACTTCTTCTTTTATCACGAGGGTGCATAATTTTATTTAGTTTCACAGTGTTAGTTGGTCTTGCATTGAAATTATCATTCTGAGTTTTTGAAGTCTTTCCAGAGGCAGGAAGAAGTTGTCTTTGCACATGTATAGATATGCTCCCTGTGCCCTTTATTTTGGGATAAAACTCAGTGGACCTGCCAGGCTGCTTCAGTTCTGAGGAAGCACTTAATTTTTCACTATCATGTTCTCTCATCTTTCCAGAAGGTGTTATTTTTTGTAAAATAAGGGTAAGCATCCACTCCCAAAATGTTTTTCAAGCTGATCTGTTAGTAAATTATTAATGGATGTGGGAGATCAGTGCACAAATCTAATGCATCCTCTGCTCGTTGCAGCCTGCCCAGGTTTGGCTTATTGCAATATGAGAAGCTTCAGCCTACACTGGCTTTCAGATGCAATCAGTTATATCCTTGGCTATGGGTAGTGGATCATAATTAAAATGAGAATTCTGAATTTGTGCAAGTCATTTAAAGGAATATAGATGTCTTTTGAGTTTTAATAGTTCTCTGCAACATTTTAGGTATAGCCATATTTTAAGTGTAGTATGAGTAGGAATTATTTCATAAAAAAAACCATAATAAGAACAATACTACAATTTTTTTCTTCCAAAGCCCAATTATTTTTTTCCTTTTCAGCTGTTGTTTAGCAGGGGATGTTGACAGTCTTTTCCAGGTTGGAAAAATATGCTCTCTTCTTGGTTTCGTTCTACTGACTTTACAATTAACCTACTTGGATAGTGTGGGGTTTTTGACTAATATTTTATCACTGGGATGAATAATTTTATGTGTATAGTGCTAATATAGTCTAAAGATAATTAAGTCTTTTGTAATGACTGTGATCCTTCTTATGTAACAGCATTTAGATTTTAGAGAGTATTCAGATTTTCTTGGCTTTTTACAGCCCTTAAGAACTCAAATAAAACCTCTTTAGATGCAATGAAATCAAGTCAGTAACTAATTATGATAATAGACCAAACTCCTGCTTTAAGAGACAGTAGAAAACCAGATTTTATTTTTTATATTTGAAGTATTTATTTCAAGACAGGTTTAAGAACTTTTTTAATTGTCACTAGCAGAAATTAAGGAAGAAGCCCTCAAACACAATTGTTTTATTTCACAATAAAATAGCTGTAGAAAGAGTTTCACAGATGGTGTTGGGTAACTGTTTGCTGCGCTGTTACATTTGTAATAATCGACTGCCAGATAGAATGCAGAAAAAAAATACCAGCTAAATACATTTTGGTTATGAAGAATGGTATTTTTTTCCTCACAATGTCTTTGATGCAGAAGGAAACTCGGTACATCTTGTCTTTTAACACACAAAATCTGCATCTTTGAAAAGTAGTTTTAAATTCGTTCTGGAGTGGGATGTTGTCAGCAGTGGCCCTCTGTTAATGGCAGGCATGTGGTAAGGCTGTATTTTCTTTTGCTTTCCATGAAAAAGAATCAAAAGTAGTGATCAAAGATACTTTTACCACCACAATGTATAGACATAAAAATGTCTTCTCTGATAATGTAACACTGGTAGGTGATTCTGAAAATACACTTGTCCAGGCCACACTGAATGGAACACTTTGAGACAAGTGTTTTGATATCAAAGGGGGCAGTGAAGTTTCTCCTAGTTCCAGTATCAGTTATTTGTGTTCCTTTTAAAAATATTTAAGTCATTATTAACAGATTAAAAAATGTTTTTTTCACTCATAACAGTCAAAGCTGGGTCTGCCACTGGGTAGATGAGGCAGATAATACTGCCAGGGCTGGGTCATGGAGTCACAGAATCACAGAATTGTCATGGTTGGAAATGACCTGTAAGATTGGTCCATCCAACTGTCAAGAACGACAATGAAACAGCAAACCAACAAAAAGACCCCAAACCAACCAATCAAAAAACCACCCAAACAAAACCGACCACCTCACCATCTCACTAGGGCATGTCCTGAAGTGTGTCATCTACACATTTCTTGAACATCTGCAGGGATGGTGACTCCACCACCTCCCTGGGCAGCCTGTTCTAGTACCTGACTACCCTTTCAGTAAAGAAATTCTTCCTAATATCTATTCTAAACCTCCCCTGGTGCAACTTCAGGCCTCTAGTCCTGTTGCTATTTACTTGAGAGAAGAGGCTGCACTGACCTCACTCCAACCTCCTTTCAGGGAGTTGCAGAAAGCAATAAAGTCTCCCCTAAGCCTTGAGCCAGCACCCCCAGGTCTTTTTCCACC